>PVIU01033185.1:0-12698 GCA_004026605.1 Ondatra zibethicus
CCTCCTGGCCTAGGAAGGAGTGCATTCAAAAAGACTCGGTTCTCAAAAAGTTAATACATGCAGAAGAGATAGGTCCTGGTGTCATTGTTTGTGGGTTCTCCATCTGCCAACTTTCGCCGCCACATTCAGAGAGTCTGGTTTGATCATATGCTCATTCAGTCCCAGGCCAGGTGGATTGGTGTGCTCCCATTAGTTCAGTAGGCCTGCGTTTTTTTAAGCACACAAAACTATCCCTTCATATCAGGAAGGACCAGGATAAATATCCACAAAGGCCACAGACTGTGCAACCATCAGGGCCTTCAACTGTGTATGTTAAGATGTAAATAACGAGCCAGGCACAGTGGGAAGCTGAGGTGGAAAGCATTCCATGAGTTCAAGGCCAGCCTGGACTACACAGCCAGACCCTGTCTAAGGTAGAGAAGGAAGCAGAGGCTGGTCACTGACCTTTAGCAGGTTTGAGGGGCCTTGGGAAATAAAGTGAGCTAGTGTGGCGGTGTTAATGAAGTTCTGTGCCAGAGGTCTGACTCCGGGAGGCCCCAAAAAATCAGGTCCCTACACTCACCCCAGGAAACCAAACAGAAAAGGTAATGGTGACATCTTCAATACTATCCTCAGCAGGATATAATCAAGGAGACAAAAGCCATACATAGTTAGAGAGTATTTATATCAGGGGTCAGTGGGTCTCATCTCAGGGTCAGGCGTCCCTGCCTCGGGGAGGTCTGTGCGCCCTTATGAGATGGTTGTTCCTGCAGTCCGAGATGACTGTAGGAATAGAGACAGAATGTAGAGGAGACAACGCCAAATGCAGGCAGCTGGCCACGCCTTTACACTGTGTTAACCGACCAGTCCCTGTCTAGAGACATTCGCAGCTCAGTCAGGGGAATTCTTTCCTTTAGCACAGCAGCCACCAAGTCTTTGTTACAGTGTGTGGAAACAGCAGTTGCAAACAGTTAGTGGGATGTACCCATTCTCCACCCTGTAGGGGCTTACTGATGGTAATCGTTAATACTGGCTGTCCATTTGACAGGGCCGAGAGTCACCTAGGAGTCAAGCCTCTGGGCATGTCAGTGAGGGGTTTCTGCATTAGGTCTCTCGAAGTGTGGGAAGTTGGTTGTTTTTACTCTTTGCTCTTTGGGGAGCCTGCCACCCAGCTCCCAAATAAACACACATGCAGTCTTATTACTTATGAATGCCTGGCCTCTGCTTGGCTTGTTTCTTAATCAGTGTTTCTTAAATTATCTCATCTATCTTTTTCCTCTGGGCTTTTATTTTTCTCTATTCTGTATACCTTTCTTTACTTCTTACTCTGTGGCTTGCTGTGTAGCTGGGCGACTGGCCCTGATGTCCTCCTTCTATTTATTCTCTCTGCCCACCAGCCCTGCCTATCCTTTCTCCTGCCTAGCTATTGGCCATTCAGCTCTTTATTAGATCAACCAGGTGTTTTAAACAGACGAAGTAACACAGCTTCCTAGAGTTAAACAAATGCAACACATCTTTGCATCGTTAAACAAGAGTTCCACAGCATAAACAAATGTTAACACATGTTAAAATAATTTTCCACAACAAAAACCCATCCTAAATTCAAGTGATTTGTAATCTGGGGTCCCTGCCTGTCATAATGAATGGCAAGGTGAGTCCCACTGCTTCCCGACTGTGGATGTTATGTGACACAATGTGACAATGCTTCTGCCGCCATGCCTTCCTGTCATAATGAAAGGTAACCTTAAGCTTTCAGCTCAAAGAAACCTTTCTGTTTGAATTTTTCCTAATGCGAGCTCTCTGCTGACGCAAAAATTCCAATCAAGCCAAATCACAACAAGCCAAATTAAAAAATATCCAGGTTTAATGGGACTCCAGCACTCTTGGGTGGCCCCGAGGGGGAACCGGGAGGTCACTAACGCGACCACCAGGAGGAAGGAAAAGAGACCACGAGGGGACCTTCCGGGGAAGCAGTTTAAGTAGACTGGGGGAGTGGTCAAGATTTTGGCGGGCTCGTCTTGACACTCCTCCGGGGAGGGCTCAAGGCTTGGTGGACAGAGACCAGGACTTGGGACTTACACTTTCCTTCCCAAAGTTGCTTTCATTGGGGTATTTCATCACAGCCAGATGTGAGAAACTGACCATTAGAAAAGCTTGCCTACTTTCTTTTGTCCTAAATGCCAGAGAAACCACTGGAACCCTACCATTGTGTGCATCATGGGAGCGAAGACAGGGGGCACAATGTATTAGTCTGATCAAGCTGCTGTGACAAAATGCCACAGCTGTGTCTTTTGTAAGAAGTAGAAATTTGTATCTTATGGTTCTGGAAGTTCCAGTCCTGTTAGGGTTGAGTCACTTGTCCCCAGCATGCACTAGTTCACAAGTCTCTGCAGCAGCTGTTTCCCATTGCAGATGAAGTCCCTTTAGGTCGTTGTCTTTTCATGCAGGTAAACAGATTAAGTCAGAACATGAGTTTTGGACACAGTTGTTCAAACTATAGCACAAAGAGACAAATTTAGGTAAGGGTGTTGGTAAGAAAATAAGTCTGAGAAAGTAGATTTTCAAGATACAGATAATATACGTACATATATCTATATAGATAATATACATACATACTATATATCTACAGTTGTATCTATAGTGGGTATATGTGTGGCTGTTTGTGTGGTAACATGTGAGTGTATTTGCACATGTGTGCGTACGTACATGCGTGTGGAGGCAAGAGGACATCCTTGGGTGTTCCTTAGGCACTGTTCACCTTGTTTTTGAAACAGAGTCTCACATGGTGAGTCACCAAGTAGCCAGCAAGCTCTGGGGACCTTTTGTCTCTGTTTTCACATCACTGGGATTAGAGACACAGGCCACTATGACCGACTTTTTTCTCTCTTAAACATGTGACCTAGGGATCAAACTCACGTTTTCACACCTGTGCAGCAAGCACTTGGCTGCCCAAGCCAGCTCCCCAGCCCTTGAGAATGTGTTTTTGTTGTTGTTTTGTCTTTTGAGACAGGGTTTCTCTTTGTAGCCCTAGCTGTTCTGGAACTCTCTGTAGACAGGCTGACCTCGAACTCACAGAAATCCATCTGTCTGTGCCTCCTGACTGCTGGGAATAAAGGCGTGAACTACCAGACCACGTGTTTTTTAGGGTAGACTTGAGAGTGTTTGTTAATGGATGGGAAGTGAGGTCAAAGGAAAAATGAGATACCAAGGACAATTTGTTTGGAGCAATCAGGGGACAGTGGTAATGTTTGATGGGATTGGGAAGATGGACACCCTTGGTTAGAGCTGAAAAGATGGCTCAGCGGTTAAGAGCACTGGCTACTCTCCCAGAGGACCCAGGTTCAATTCCTAGCATCCATGTGGCAGGTCACAATTGTCTGCAACTCTAGTTCTAGGGAATCTGACACCTTCTTACCAAATGCACATAAAATAAAAAGAACCTTGGGCCCTGTAAATTTGGGCACTCTGTCAGACAATCCAGGGGAGATGTCAGGTTGATTGTTGATTTTTGTTTTATCTATCTATTTATTTATTTTTGAGATGGGAGTCTCATGAAACCCAGACTGGTTTCAGTCTTACTCCATAGCAACAGGGATGACCTTGAACTTTCGACTCTTCAGCCTAGTGTGCATAAGTACCATAAAAAGTTTATGCAGCATTGTGGGTCGAAACCGGGTTTCCTACATGTTGGGCAAGCACTCTCCCAGCTGAGCCACAATCCCAGACCAAATGTTTCTTCCCATCAGGTTCATATGGGCAGCATCGGGGAATATCTACACTTTATTCAACCACATTAAAGGGCTGTAAAGATGGCTCAGTCATTAAAGGCTAGGCTCACAATCAACCACATTAAAAACATCCTACAAATTGCTGTCTCATTTACTAACTTAGAAGCTATGCACATTAAGCAACATCAGTAATGGACCTGCAAAGATTACACACATTAATGTGTTCATGTGTTGGAGATGGGAGGTGTCTCTCTATATTGCTCAGTCTTCCTTTGAACTCTGGACTCAAGGGGATCCTCCTGCCTCAGTCTCCCAAGTATTTTTTACTCCATCCACCTTAGTCACTGCACACCAGTTTAAGAAGAGTAATTTTTTTTTTCTGAGACAGGGTTTCTCTAACAGCTTCTGGTAATTCTAGAACACACTCTGTAGACCAGACTGGCCTCAAACTCATAGAGATCTGCCTGCCTCTGCCTTCTGAGTGCTGGGATTAGAGGGGTGTGCCACCACTGCCTGGCAGGTAGTCATTTTTAATAGAAAAAAGTAGTTTATAGAACAAATGCATACTTCGTTATGTATTTGAATGGAAGCTTGCAAGACAACAGATTAGAAAACCAGTTGAAGAGTCCAAGAATAAGAATATAAAAATGTAGGTTCCAGAAATAAGAATGTAAAAATAAAGAAATATGAAGTTGTAAGCCTAGGAGAATGAGAGCAGGCTGTCAGCAGCTTTCTCAGCAGCTTAAGGATTAACTATTAACAGTGGGTTACTTTTCTTTACAGTCCATGGCTCTGTCTGCAAGGCTGAAGCAGCTCTCTGCAAACTGAGAGTTCCTCTTCAAACTGAGGGTCCCTCGGCAAACTGTGGGTCAGCCTTTAGATAACCCCCTGGCCACTCATGACCAGCAACTGATGTGAGCTGAGTTAACTTTTTTGTTTGTTTGTTTTTTGGTTTTTTTGAGATAGGGTTTCTCTGCAGCTTTGGAGCTTTGGAGCCAGTCCTGGAACTAGCTCTTGTAGACCAGGTTGGTCTCAAACTCACAGAGATCCACCTGCCTCTGCCTCCCGAGTGCTGGGGTTAAAGGCGTGCGCCACCACCGTCCGGCTAGCTGAGTTAACTTTTAAATGATGGGATGTACCTGACTTTTTGGTTGTGCATTTCCCCATACCCTTCCCTGCTACACAAAACTGGCAATCTCAGGGGAGTGTAGAACTTTGTTAAACACCATCAGAAAGTACCAGAAGAAGACAATGGGCTAAATACACAAATTTAACTGAAAAACCCTGTTAATGGAAATTGTAAAAAAAAAAAAAAAAAAGCAACTCATATCTGAGCTTTACCTTGAGATTGTAAAAATTCTTTTGTTCATGCCTAATGCTTGCTTCTTGCTATAAAAAGGGGAGGTTGGAAACAGCCCATTGCCATAGCTCTACAAGTCCATCCCTGACTGTGGTCTCAGAGAGCTGATAAGCTTTTTGTGCCCCATGGAGATTTAGTTTTTTAATTTTTTCCTGGAATAAGGTTTGCTTCTGGTCTAATAGACTTTGGTGGTCTGTCCTCCATCTTTGCCCAACTCTCGTGGACCCAACACAACTCATGACATTTTCAGGTATTGGGATTTACTGTGGTCTTATTCACTGGTCTTTTGTTGTTGTTGTTGTTGTTTTGTTTTTTGAGGACAGGGTTCCTCTGTGTAGCTTTGGAACTTGTCCTGGCGCTAGCTCGGCTGGCCTCGAACTCACAGAGATCTGCCTGTCTCTGCCTCCCAAGTGCTGGGATTAAAGGGGTGCGCCATTACCTCCCAGCTTCATTGATCATTTAAACCGGCCTCTTGGGTAATTGGAGTTTGTTTTTTCAAAGTCAAGGTCTCTTGTATCTCAGGCTGACCTCGAACTCTCTGTAGCTGAGAATGACCCTGGATTTCTCCAGCCTCCACCTCCCCGGTGCTGGGAGTACACCCCCAGGCTGGGTTTATGTGGCACGGGGGTGGAAGCCAGGGCTTCATGTACTCATGGCAAGCAGTCTACCAACTAGGTCGTATCCCCAGCTCCAACAGTTTGGTTTTTTTGTTGTAGTTTGGTTTTTTTAATTTTCAATAAAGAGAATCCACAAAGGTATCTTGCTCTGGACAGTGCATGGCTGGGTCACCTGTAGGTTGGGAGGGCGTCAAGGTGATGCTGCGATGATGGGACCGACCAGGTGTGGAGCCCCAAGACAGCCAGGTCCCGCCTCAAAGCTGCGTGGGGCCAGAAGAAGTGGGCGGGCCGAAGGGCGCGCCTACAGATCACGTGGTGGATGCGGGCCAATGGCCGTCTCCGAGCCCACCTTGAGGCCGGGGCGGGGCGCCGGGCTGGCGTCACCAGGACAACGGGCGTCGCCGGCGCCGTGTGACTCCGGGCTGTGGGCGCGCTCGCGGCCATGGTGAGTCTGGGGCCCGCGCCCGCGGGGTAGCGGAGATGCTGGGCGCCTAGGGGAGGGTGCGGAGGAGAGCCAAGGCCTTCTGTGCGGGGCAGGGCCGGGCAGGGCAGGGTCGGGCCGGGCCGGGTGAGGCCGGGCAGGGCAGGGCAAGGCTCTTCGGACTGGTCCTGAAGATGGAAAGCCCTGGTCTCCCGGTCCTGGATGCCTGGGGCACCGGGATGCCGTGCTCTCTGATGCTCCGTGTCTGGATCACACTCCCGGGACCTCTACACCCCGACGCCGTGACGCTGCTCGGTCCGAGCGTGCCCGAGAAGCCACCAGAGGGTGTGGTTGCATAGATGCCCACAGCCACACTCTTCAGTCTGCGTACTTGAGGCTGCTTTTATGCAATGATGTCAGTACCGTACCGCACATTTGTTTCAAGTTCAGCGTCTTGACGGGGCTCCTAGCACGAGGGGATGATTTAATGGGTGGCTTTGGAAGAGACCCTCTTACCCTCTTTTTGTAAAACTGGGGACATTGAACTGGACTTTTTTTTTCCTTCTGAGTGTTGCACCTTCCGTGAGGGATTGAATGAATCTGTCATTAGTACGTTGTAAACACCTTAAGCCGTTAGTTTTGCTCGATAAACTTGGAAGGCCTTGGGCATGTCACCTGGCCTCCATTAGCTTGTTTAAAGCCTTAATTGACTTGGCCAGCGTGCTGGTTCGAATGGGCAAGGTTCAGGTGTGGTTTCTTGAGAGGCCTCCATCGATATAAAAGAAGTGGACTCCCTGGTTCGTGATGCACCCTGGGAATAGACTACTGTTTGAGGGTTAGCTAATAGGGACGTGCCTAATTTTAATAAATACATAGCTAGGGGGCTGGTGAGATGGCTCAGTGGGTAAAGGCACTTGTTGCCAATCCTGACAACCCGCGTTCCATACCCCTGACCCACGTTGTGGGAACAGAGAATCCTATAAATTTTCCTCTGACCTCTATACAGGGCATGCCCTCCACATAAGTAATAAAATCTTAAAAAAAAAAGTTTACCATGAATAGTTAGATGGATATTTGTATGGTGTGTGTATGTGTGTATGCACACCCAAATGCATGTATGTAGGCACAGATGTGAAGTCCAGAGGTCAGTGGTTGGATGTCTTCCTCCATCCCTGTCCACTTTACTTTTGACAGGGTCTCACTGAACCTGGGGATCTTTTCTCTCCTACCCATGGCCTCCTCGTAGCTGAGTTACAGACACCATACACAAGTGGGTGGTACTGCAGACTATCCTCTGTTCCTCTGAGATGCTGTGGAGTAGGAAGTGAGGGGCTTTTCTTGTTTGGATGCGTTGGTTCTGAGCTGTCTGGAGTGACTGGCATCTTGTTACAGCCATGGGGTAGGTACTGAAGAACAGTGGGCAGGCCTCACACTCCGGGCTCTGCATTCTTCCCCGTGGCAAAGCTGAATGAGAAGGGATTAGCAGGAGCAGGCGCGTGGATGTGTCCACACTTCCACCTCGGACAGCTCTGAGAGTTTGTCACCTCAGTTTGTGTTCAGGACTTGGCATCTGCTCTCTGTGGCAGAACGGATGATTTACACGACACCTTTTACGGCTCAGAGAAGCAGTAGTGTTTTATAAAAGTTGGTTTCTTTTCTTGCTCACCCTGCTTCACCTTCTTTGTTTATTTCTTTGGGCTCCTTCCTTCTCACCTCCTTTTCCTGTTCTTCCTATTTTTCTTCTGTGGCTGCTGTATAAGACTTCCGGTGGTGGTTTTAACTTTAGCTGGTCTGGAACACACTGGATGTTGGAGTGTCTTCCCTTGGTGCCCGTTTTGTTGTTGTTTAACTCAGCTTATAAAATACATTTATCTTTTGAATTGTATGTCACATCAACATGTTTTTCCATTTTAATTCATTCTCTTGATTGTTTCCTCATACTCGGCACCCCACTTTCTGTTTTTGTCTGTGTGTAGGCCTTTTAGAGGTTTAGGAAATGTGAATTGGGGGAAAACTTTAAACTCAAATATTTAATAGTAGCTTCTCCACTTTAAAGTTTCTTTTCTACCTTTTCTGACTTTTCTGGATATGCACATGCAGGTGAATGTGTGTGGAGGTCAGAGGTCAACCTTGGGTGTTGTTCCTCAGGTGCCAGCTTACCCGTTTTTTGGTTTTTTTGAGTCAGAGTCTCTCTGAACCCGAATTAGTCCAGACTGGCTGGCCAGTGAGCCCAGAGATCACCTGTCTCCCCTGCTGGGATTGGAGCACAGGCCACAGGACAGCTGGGGTTTTTGTCGGTGGTAGTTTTATGTGTGTTCTGGGGATCAAACCCAGGTCCTCATTCCTATGTGACAAGCACTTTACCAAATACACACACACACACACACACACACACACACACACACACACACACACACCTTTTAAGCTTTTAAGGCAGATCTTCCCCTTTTTCATAGCCCTGGATGTTCTAGAACTCACTATGTAGGCTAGGCTAGCTTTGAATTTGTTGTGATTCTCCTTCCTCAGCCTCCTAGGTGCTGGGATTGCTGGCACCTATGCTCCTAACACAGCCTGTGATAGAAGGATCTTAACTTCAAGGCCAACTTGCGTAATTTAGAGAGATCTTGTCTGAAAATGAAAGGGGCTTGGGATGGAGCTCATTGGTGGAGCACTTGCCTGGCATGCACAAGACCCGCAATCCCCATAGCCCGAGGGGAGGTGCAGATGGAGACCCACAATCCACTGCGAGGGGAGGTGCAGATGGAGACCCACAATCCACTGCGAGGGGAGATACTAATTGAGACAGAGACTCTTACACAATGAGACCTCTGTGTTCACTGACCATAAAAAGTAGGGTGTCTGGATTCCTGCTCCTGATGTTGAGGTAGAGAATGATTTCAGTAACTTTCGCACCTTTCTTCCATAGAGCTGGAGTTCTAGGCCATCGCATTGAACCCCGCACCCCTGCACCATCACCATGGGACTGAGTTTACATACATACTTGGTAGCGCTAGATTAAGTGCCTACTCTCACAGTAGCTGGTCAGTAGCCAAGTAAGAATTTTAAAGTCACTCAGATGTTCTCCAAAGCCCACGATCTTAACCTTCACACCAAAGCCTTCAAACTAAAGTAGGTGCCGTGCTAAGATTAAGAATCTCAGAGGGGAGCTGGAGAGATGCCTCAGTGGTTAGGGGCACTGGCTGCTCCTCCAGAGGACCCAGGTTCTTTTCCCAGCACCCATGTGACTGCTCACAGTTGCCTGTAACTCCGGTCCTTGGGGGTCTGGCGCCCTCTTCTGGTCTCTGCAGCCACCAGGCATGCAAGTGGTACACACATACATGCTGGCAAAACACCCACGTGAGTAGAATAACAAAGAAAAAGAATTGCGAAGGACCTGGGTTTGGTTCCCAGGACCTACGTGGCAGCTCACAACCGCCTATTACTTCAGATCCAGAGAATCTGTTGTCCTTTCTGGCCTCCTGGGGCACTGCACACATGTGCCATACATTCATACAAATGTATACACATACACACAAAATAAATAAAAGTAAATCTTAAAGAATTTCAGTGTTTAGGGACTGGAGAGATGGCGCAGTGGTTAGGAGCACTTGCCCTTGCTGAGGACCTGAGTTTGGTCCCCAGCACCCACACAGTGACCCACAGTCATCTTCTGACCTCTGCAGGCACCTGGCATACACGTGGTGCACATACATACATGCAGGGAAAGTGCTCATAGAAAATAGATAAGTCTAAAGATAAAAAAATCTCAGTGTCTTATCATCCAAACAGTTGGAAGACTGACCTTACCCCGCTTCTCTCTCTGACAAACTGTATGTTAATATTGTCTGATGACAGCTTGCAGGATTAGTTCTGGTTTTGTTTACGTGTCTTTGTGTACTCGGTTTGCTCCCGGCTCTACGATGGCCTGTCTTCTGCAGGATGTGTCTAGACAGTCTCGGCTGCTGAAGGCTCCAGAGTGCGCTGTGCACCATCCCTCCCCTGTTCAGAAGACAGCATTCACAGCACAGCACCCCACCCTCTCCCACACCCCCTTTCCTTCCACTGTGGTCGTTCACCGCGGAGGGGGTGTCCTTTTTAGGGCTCGGCTTTCAGCAGTCTGACCAGGTACGAATCTGCAGTAATTGTCGCCCACTGCAAGAATGCATCTTTGAAGCCGGCAGCAGCCTGATCTGTGGCACAAACAGGCGTGTTTGGAAGGGAATCTGATGGGCACAATATCTCCCGTAGAACAGTTGTAGTGAGTCCCCGCTAAGACCTGTGGTCGCCTCAGCCACATGCTGGTTTTTTGTTTGTTGTTTTGAAATTTATTTTGAATTTTGTGTCTGTGTTTTTCTGTGTGGGTATGTGGACATGAGCCTGGATGCCTTAGAAAGCCAGAAGAGGGCACTGGGTCCCCTGGAGCTGGAGTTAACAGGCAGTTGTAAGTTTTAAGGCTTGTTTTGTTTGTTGGGATGGGGGTCTTACTCAGTAGACCAGGCTGACCTCAAATTCACAGAGCTCCACCAGCCTCTGCGTCCCAAGTGCTGAGATTAAAGGCTGCGCCGTCACTGGGCTGTTTTCGTGTGTGTGTTCTGACAGTGTCTCGTGTATTGCAGGCTGGCCTCAAGCTTGCTGTGTAACTGAGAATAACCTTAATGTTCTGATGCCCACACCTTTACCTCCCAAATGCCAGGGTGGAGAGGCTGACCAGTTTACACCAGGTTTTGGGTGAAAACCAGGGTGCAGACAAGTGCTCTGTCAGCTGAGGTACACCCCCTGTTTGTTTATGAGATGGGTTTTACTATGATGCCCAGGCTGGTCTCAGAATCATGATTTAAGTGAATCCTTCTGCCTCAGCCTCCCAAGTAGCTGGGACTACAGGCATATAACATCACACCCGGCTTCTTTGCCAGTTCTTTTGTTGGGCTGTTTTTTTATGTGTGAGTGTGTCATGAGGTACGTACACATGAGTGTGAGCATGCACGTTTTTGTGCATGTAGAGTCCAGAGCAGGGTGGTGAGTGATTATCACTCTCCGCCTTATCGCCTGAGAAGCTCATTCAGCCAGGCTAGCTGGACAGTGAGTTCTTGGGGTCTGCCTGTCTCCAACACCACCCTCCCAAAAGCTGGGGTTACTGTCATGCTCATCCATGTGTGGTGTTTTACATGGGTGCTGGGGATTTGAACTAGGTCCTCCTGCTCGCTGCACAAGTGGTGCACCCACCAAACCTCTCCCCAGCACTAGCTGGGGGGTCTCTGATGTGTCCTGGGATCCCCTTCATGGTGTTTGCAAATTTTTATGAGTATTCATCGGTTTCCGTCTCTCTCTCTGTCCCCCCACCCCACCCCTGCTCCTGCAAGCTCTCCCTAGGTGGCCTGGAACTTCCATTATAGGTGAGTGGGGCTTCAAATGTGTGGCAATCCTCCTGCCTCTGCCTCTGCCTTGGAAGCGCTGGCATTACAGGAGAGTGCTCCGCCACACACAGCTCCTTTTCATTTTCTGAATGGTGCCCTTTGTATCAAGGAGGTATTCTCTTAATGAAGCTCACCTCACCTACATTTATTTTGGTTGTCTGCGGTTTTGGTATCATAGTTTAAAACTATTACAGAGAGCCCATAGCACAAGGGCTACAGTTGTTGATCCTGTGTTTACATCACACACCTTTACCTGGAGAAAGTTCTGTGCGGTGGAGGTAAAGTCCAGCCCCATGGTTCTCATGAGGACCCCATCGTCCTGATACATTTCTTCAAAAGGTTTTTCCCCCATTTAAATCAATGGCTTCTGGCTATAAGAGTTTGTATCTGAGCCATGATGGTGCACACCTTTAATCCCAACACTCTGGAGGCAGAGGCAGGTAGATCTCTGTGAGTTTGAGGCCAGCCTGGTCCACAAAAGCTAGTTCCAGGACAGGCTCCAAAGCTACAAGGAAACTCTGTCTAAAAAAACCAAACCAAACTAAAACAAAAACCCAAAATGCCGAAGTAGAGTTTGTTTCTGGGCCTTCAGTCCTATTCATTTTGTCCTTAATCGTGCCTCCCGGCCGCCCAGACCTGAAATAATCACACAAAAGCTATATTAATTAAAACACTTCTTTGTCTATTAGCTCAGGCTTCTTATTTACTAACTCTTAAATCTTTAATTAACCCATTCCTATTATTTTGTATTTTACTACAAGGCTCATGGTTTATTGGTAAGGTTCTGGGTTGGGCATCTTACTCCTTCAGCAGCTACATGGTGTCTCCTCAACTCCTCCTTATTTTCTCCTTAATCTCTGCTTGGAATTCCCACCTTGCTCTACCCTGCCCTGCCATAGGCCCAAAGCAGCTTCTTTATTCATTAGCCAGTAAAAGCAACACATAGACAGAAGGACTTCCCACACCAGACTTCAGAGTTTCAGTTACTGTAGCTTTGTAGTTAAAAACTACATTTTTAGGATTGGAGAGATGACTCACTGGTTAAGATGGCTCCTTTGGAGAACCTGAGTTCAGTTCCCAGCACCCGTGCAGACTCACAACTCCTGTAACTCCAGTTCCAAATTATCCAATGTTCTCTTCTGGCCTCTGTGGGTACTGCACACACAATTACATATCATC
>PVIU01033186.1:0-12708 GCA_004026605.1 Ondatra zibethicus
AAGATTCTAAGCAGTAGTGGAGAGGGTACCTTAACTGCCCTTCTCCTGTGATCAGATTAATGACTACCTTAATTGACATCATAGAACCTTCATCCATTAACTGATGGGAACAGATGCAGAGAGTCACTGCTAAGCAATGAGCCAAACTCCTGGAGTCTGGTCATAGAGAGAAAGAGTATTATGAGCAAAGGGGCTAAGGGCATGATGGGGAAACCCATAGAAACAGCTACCCTGAACAAGTAGACACACACTGACTCTGAATGACACCTAGAGAACTTGAATAATACTGAACTAGTCCCTCTGAATGTAGGTGACAGTTCTGTGGCTTGACCAGTTTGTGGGGTCACTAGCAGTAGAAAGAGTGTTTATCCCTAGTATTTATCTTTGGAGTCCATTCTCTATGAAAGGATAAATTTCTCAGCCTAGATACAGGCAAGAGGGACTTGATCATGCCTCAAGTGACGTGACAGACTTTGTTCCATGTGGGATGTCCTTCTATATATGTGTTGCTTTTATTGGTTAATGAATAAAGCTGTTTTGGCCAATGTCTTCACAGAGTAAATCCAGGAGGGAAAGCTGAACAGAGATAAAGAGAGTAGACAGAGTGAAGGAGACACCACGTAGCTGCCTAAGGAGAAAGATGCCAGAGCCTTACCAGTAAATCACAGCCTTGTGGCAGTATATAGACTAATAGAAATGGGTTAATTTAAGATGTAAGAGCTAGCTAGAAATACACCTAAGCCATTGGTCAAACAGTGTTGTAGTTAATATAGTTTCAGTGTGATTATTTGGGTCAGGGCAGCCAGAAAACCAAAGCCTAGTCTCGGTTTACATTGTTTGGTTCCCCATGGGATGCCTCAGTCTCTCTGAGGAGTAGAGAGAGGAGAAGGTGTGGAGAACAGGAGGACAGGAGGAAGAAAGAACTGAGAATAGTATGTAAAATAAGATTGTTTTAAGAATAAAAACAGAATACAATCAGCAACAGCATTGGCTACATGGCATTCCCAGAGCCCACCTATCCTACAACATCAAGACCTGTATCATTCAACACAGCTGAACCACAAGAAAACATGTTATAAGATATTTGATTACAGTATGTCAAGATATGCCACATAGGAAATTTCAATAGATATAAAAAATATGAAATAACTCCCTGTATCATATCAGACCACCATGGATTAAAGCTGGATTTCAACAACAGAAACAATAGAAAGCCCACATGCTCATAGAAACCGAACAGCTCTATACTGAGTCACTACTGGTCAAGGAAGAAATGAAGAAAGAAACAAAGGACTTCTTATAATTCAATGAAAATGAATGAACAAAATACACAAACTTATGGAACACTATAAAAGTGGTGCTAAAAGGAAAGTTCATAGCACTAAGTGCTTTCATGAAGAATTTGGAGAGATCTAAAGCTACTGACTTAACAGCACACCTGAAAGCTCTAGAACAAGAAAAAGCAGATATACCTAAGAGGAGCAGATGGCTGGAAATAGTTAAACTGAGAACTAGAACCAAAAAAACATTAACAAAGAGAACAATACAAAGAATCAATAAAATGAAGAGTTGGTTCCTTGAGAAAATCAACAAAATAGATAAACTCTTATCCAAACTAACTAAAAGGCAGAGCGAATATTAAAATCAGCAAACTCAGAAACAAAAAGGGGGACGTAACAACAGATTCTGAGAAAACATAGAGAATCATTAGATCATATTTCGAAATATGCTATACAACCTATGCTATACAAAATCGGAAAATTTAAAAGAAATGGACAAATTTCTTGATAGATACCACTTATCAAATTTAAATCAAGATCAGACAAATAATTTAAATAGACCGACAATCACTAAGGAAATAGAAGCAGTCATTAAAATTTACCAACTAAAAAGCCCAGGGCCAGACAGTTTTACTGCAAAGTTCTACCAGAATTTCAAAGAAGAGCTAATACTATACTCCTCAAATTATTCCACAAAATAGACACAGAAGGAACATTGCCAAATTTTTCTATGAGGCCACAGTCACCTTGATATCTAAATTACACAAAGACTCAAAAGAGCAAGAATTATAGACCAATTTTTCATGAACAGTAACACAAAGTGCTCAATAAAATACTGCAAACTGAATCCAAGAATACATAAAAAGATTATCCACCATGATCAAGAGGGCTTTATCCCAGAGATACAGGGATGTTTCAAACATACTAAATTCTCTCAATATAATTCACATATAAATAAATTGGATGGAAAACTGGCACATGATCATCTCATTAGATGCTAAAAAAGCCTTTGACAAAACCCGACTCTCCTTCATGATAAAAGTCTTGGAAATATTAGGGATGCAAGGGACATATCTAAATATAATAAAAGCAATATGCAGGAAGCTGATTGCCAATGTCATGTCAAATTGAAAGAAACTCAAAGCAAATGGAGAGAAACTAAAATCAGGAACAAGACAAGTTTGTCTACTCTCTCCATATCTATTCAATATAGTACTTGAAGTTCTAACTAGAACAATAAGACCACTAAAGGAAATTAAGGGGATACAAATTGCAAAGGAAGAAGTCAAAGTATCATTATTCCCACATGATATAATAGTATACATAATTGACCCCAAAAATTCTACCAGGAAATTCCTACAGATTATAAACACCTTTAATTCACTGACTGGATACAAGATTAACTAAAAAAAAAAAAAAAAAAAAAAAAAAAAAAAAAAAAAAAAAAAAAAAAAAAAAAAAAAAAAAAAAAAGGCTCTTCTATATACAAATGACGAATGGCCTGAGAAAGAAATCAGAGAATCAATGCTCTTTACAGTAGCCTCAAATAATATATTATACCTTAGTATAACTCTAACAAAGCAAGTGACAGACCTATATGACAACAACTCAAAGTCTTTGAAGAAAGAACTTGAAGACATCAGAAGATGGAAAGATCTCCCCTGCACATGGATTGGTAGGATTAACATAGCAAAAATGGTCATTTTACCAAAAGCAATCTACAGATGCATTGCAATACCCATTAAAATCCCAACACAATTCTTTACAGACATTGAAAGAATAATACTCAACTTCATATGGAAAAACAAAAAATCCAGGAGAGCTAAAACAATCTTATAAAATAAAATAAAATAAAATCCAGAGGTATCATCATTCCTGATTTCAATCTTTGCTACAGAGTTATGGTAATAAAAAACAATTGGCATTGGAATGAAAGCAGACAGGTGGATAAATGGAACTGAATCGAAGACCCAGATGTAAATCCACACACCTATGAACACCTGATTTTCAACAAAGAAGCCAAAATTATACAATGGAGAAAAGAAAACATCTTCAACAAATGATCCTGTTCTAACTGGATGTAGACATGTAGTAGAATGCAAATAGACCCATATCTATCACCCTGAACAAAACTCAAGTACAAGTGGATCAAAACCTCAATATAAATCCAGTTACACTAAACCCTGTAGAAGAGAAAGTGGGAAATAATCATGAACACATTGGCACAGGAGGCAATTTCCTGAACAGACCATCAATAGCACTGGCAGTAAGATTGACAGTTAATAAATGGGACCTCACGAAACTGAAAATCTCCTGTAAGGTAAAGGACACCATTTATAGGACAGAACAGCAGCCTACAGAATGGGAAAAGATCTTCACCACCCTACATCTGACAGAGGGCTGACTTCCAAAATATATAAATAACCTAAGAAACTAGACATCAACAAACCAAATAATCCATTTTAAGAATGGGGTGTAGATCTAAAGAGAGAATTCTCAACAGAGGAATCCCAAATGGCTGAGAAACACTAAAAGAGATGTTGAACATCCCTAAGCGTCGAGGAAATACATATTAAAACAACTCTGAGATTCCATCTTACACCTGTCAGAATGGTATGTATAAATAAATAAATAAGTAAATAAATAAATAAAAACACAAGTGGCAACTCATGCTGGAGAGGATTTGGAGCAAGGAGAACACTGCTCCATTGCTGGTGGGAGTGTAAACTTGTACAGCCACTTTGGAAGTCAGTGTGGTGGTTTCTCAGAAAACTGGGGATCGACCTACCACAAGACCCTGCTATACCACACTCTTGGGCACATACCCAAACAATGCCCAATCACACCACAAAGACACTTGCTCAACTATGTTCATAGCAGCATTAATTGTAATAGTCAGAATGGGGAAACAACCTAGATGTCCCTCAACCTAGGATCAGATAAAGAAAATGTGGTGTGTTTACACAACGGAATATTAGCTGTTAAAAACAAGGGCATCAACAAATTTGAAGGCAAATGGATGGAACTAGAAAAAAAAATCATCCTGACTGAGGTAACCCAGACCAAGAAAGACAAACATGATATGTACTCACTCATAAATTGTTGTTAGCTGTAAGATAAAGGATAGCTATCTACAGACCCAGAGAGACTAAGTAACAAAGAGAGTTCATGTTAGGACATCCAGATCTCCTTGGGAAGAGGATCTAGAAGAGATTTCGTGAGTGGCCTGAGGGCAGGCAGGGATGGGAACATGGGTGATGGCTTTGGGGGGGCAAGGAAAGAATACTGAAAGAGACTACTGGTGAAAGAGCCCTGAAGTGGGGAGACTCTCACTCAACTCTCGGGATAACACAACCCCCCAAGAACTCACGAGAGACCGTCCTTGCTGCAATCACACGAGGTTTATTGATAGGAACCAGAGATCTGGGGCCGAGACTCATATCCCATGCAAGGGAGGAGTTCGACCCTGAGTAGCTGGGAGAGGAGGTATTTAAGGGAAGAAACCACAACCCATTGGAAAATTCTGAAAATACCAGTGATCATTGGAATATTCCGAATATACCAGTGATAATCACAAGGGGTAACTCCACATTTCTCAAGATTATTCTCAAGATTGTAATCTAACTTTGTGGTCAGCTAGTTCCTGAAACAGAGTCACTGAACTGGCTGACCTAGATTTTTGGCTCTATTCTTTCTGCTAGAGGGGTCTGGATTTTATCCTGGTCTTTCACTGGCAAAGGGTGGGGTCACATTTTGGGGCCAAGTTAAGAACCTGGCACATGGGATTCTCCCAGAATTCTACAAGAAGACTCCAGTTTAGACTCCTAGCAATCACGGATAGATAGCCTGAACTGGCCATCCCCTGTGACCAGATAGGTGTATAGCCCAACTGTCTTCAGAGAGGCATCATCCAGGAACTGATGGAAACGCATGTAAACCACAGCCAAACATTAGGGGGAGTTCAGGGAATCCTACAGAAGAGGGAGAGAATAGACTGTAGGAGCCAGGGTCACTAGAAAGCTCAGCGTCAGCTATCCTGGGTTCATATGGGTTCACAAGGTCTGAACCGACTACTGGAGGAGCCTGCATGGGACTGACCTAGGCTCTTGCATAAATTTTACAGTTGTGTATCTTGGTCTTCTTGTGGGATTCCTAATAGTGGGAATAGGCTCTGTCTCTGATTCTTTGACGGGTTTTTGGGACCCTGCTGCTTATACTGGATAGCTTTGTCCAGCCTTATTACAAGGGGAAGTGCTTAGTCTTACTGCAACTTGATATACCATGTTTTTTGATACTCCTGGAAGACCTGCCCTTTCCTAAACAGAAATGGAGGAGGAGTAAATTGAGGGGTGGGAACAGAGCAGGGTGTGTGTGTGGGGGGGAGGGGGCTTGGGAAGAGACAAGCTGCAGTTGGGATGTAAAATAGGTAAATAAATTTATTTATTTTAAGAAAGAAAACAATTATATTTAATTCCCTACTCTCTGATCGATCTTTCTTTCCTCGTGGAGAATCACCTTTTGTCATTTAGAATCTTCTCTGTTGCTCTGCATTCCTTTCTTTCCTGCTTTCTTACCGCATTGAATCTACTTTTCCTTGAGTGCCTTCTTGTTCTCAGGCTGGCTCATCCATTATTTTATGTTAGTGTGTCTGCAGACATCTTGTACATCCTACTTTGTGTGATAGGACTATGGGTTGCTTTACATTATATTTTGCAAAACAGACTGAAAGTTCTATCAATTTAGAAGTAGATTTTGCATTTTCTTACATTTGTGAATTATTTTTCATGTATAAGGAGAGAATTTTGATTTCTTTCCCATGCATGAAAAGGCTTATGAGTTTAATTTCCATAGGAGATGTGTAAGCCATTTTACCTCCTTCCCCCAAAGGCCTCAGAGAAGCAAGCTCACTCTCTATTTCCCAGGATCCTGGGGTGCAAGTATTATTTTCTTTCTGTCCCTCGGGCATATTCTTCCATGATTCTTGTTGGCCTCAGTTTACCCCCTTTCCTGATTAATTTTTGCCCATTGCTAAGTGTTCTGTATTCAAGGTAACAACCAGACCTTACTTTCAAGACTTGACCTACCGTGGATTCTGCAGTAGCTGGGTTCTACATCAGCATCTATGTAGCTTATTCTCTCATTTGCTTTCTTTATTGTCCTATTTCCTTTGCTCTTCAGCATTGCCATAGACAGAGATTTACACTAACACTACTTTCCTGCTCTCCCAATACTGAGTCTCATTTTAAAAGTCAGACGGGAGTTGCTTTGTGTATTTCAAAAAAGGTAGGTATCAAGGATGGAAATACACATATGGGTATTTCAGACATGTGATCACGACTTTGGATAATCAGGGAACAAGACAAAGTAGCTGAGCTGTGTAACATAAATTTTATTCTGACTGAAAGACAGCCAGTACAGAAAGTACAACCTCTGAGACATCGTGGATATCAAACAAGTCTTAACAAGGAACACGCTTGTAGAGTTAGCGTGAACTAGGACACAAAATTTATTTATTTTTTTTTATGATGCAAACGCATATAGTAGCTGAGGCAGAAATAAATCCACAATGGGGAAACAATTAAGCCCATCAGCACGTATTGGGTTTTAGGGAATCTGCTTCGACTCCCCCCTAAATTAGAGTGTCCCAAAGTCTGTAATTAAAAGATACAACTGAATAGTGGCTGAACACTGACTCATTAGCAGAGAGCTCCAAACACTCAACAAAACCACCTAAATTATAGACCTTGGCAGTTTATAAGGCTTCCTTGACTTCCACAAATCAATGTTTTAAAAGACTGAGTGTATATTCAGAGTTAGGATTGTGTAGTTATTGCTTACTGTGTATTTATGTATCTCAATCTTGTAACATACATATAAAGATACACATTAATACAACTTGGTCATTCAGTCATCAAATACACAATCCCTTCATGCTTTTCTATCTCTATTCTTCTTCTGTAATGCATCCATAGCTGCATTTTTAATCCAAATTTATAGGTAAAAATCTTCATGTTTTAATTTTTTATTTTTTAAAATTTAAATATAATTATATCATTTCTCCTTTCTTTCCCTTAAAGCCTTCCATATATACCCCCTTGCTCCTTCTCAGATTTGTGACCTCTGGCCTCTTCTTCTTGAACTCCTACACACACACACACACACACACACACACACACACACACACACACACACATAAAATATGCAAAATAATATATATTATACACACAATGTATATGATATGTATATATCTGCATTATGTGTGTGAATATAATAGTTATAGTGAATCATACTGCTGTTCTGTTGTTCCTCTCAACTGTCAAGAACACTGAGTGCCATGATATTCAACTGCTCCCTTATCTGGGCTACTGTCCTGGGCTGTGTGGAAGACCCTACTCCTGCCCAATCTTGCTTCCTCTCATTATTCTTTTTTTAAGACAAACACTTTCATAAGAAATCCCTTTGGTTTCAGAGACTCCACTCTAACACATGGGTTTGTTTTATTAGATATGTGAATATTCAGAAGATGTATATGCACAGACAGTAAAAAACAAGGAAACCCAAAATACTTAGAAAAAGAGGAATAGAGGGATAAGAAGAGGGAAGCTAATTTAGTAGTGTGACTAAGTGAATATTATAATCATTATGAAAATCAGCCTTTTAATCAGAGTCATGAAGCTGTAAACTTTAGTAAGGAGCAGAATGGAAGCCCACAGTCAGATGTAGGCTTGATTACTTCATCATGGGGATATAACTAGTGCTTAGAACAGAGCTGAAAATGTGGTAGTTAAAAAGAAATGTGCAGAATGAATGGAACTCACTATGTGACAGAGCTGACATTGTAAATCATTTGGGAAGAAGGGATTTTTTTTCAGTAAATATTTCAGAAGCAGTAGCTTATCCATCTAAAAAACCACATGTTAGATTTCTACTCCATTCTATAAAAACAAATCAATTCCAGTTGATTAAAGATCTAAATGTGAATAATAAAATTTAAAAATGTTAGCCAAAATATAAATATCTTTATGATCCTGATATTAGAGAGTATATCTCAAATACTGTAAGAAAAATGTGTGCAATAAAGGGAAATGTGGATTTAAATTTTTAATTAAAAAGTTTCTGAATCTTCACATAAACACTGTGAAGATCAGCCTCATGCAGGAGAGATATTTGTAATATATGAAACCATAGATTATCATCATGCATTGCATATAAAATTATTATGAATCAATAAGAAATCTTTTATGGATAAATGATGGGAACAAAGCAAACTCACAAGAGTCAATAAATAGATGCTATGATTCTCAGGCTCAGAAGACTTTTCATATTCATCAGGTAAATAAAATTAAAGGAATATGACTAACGACAATCCTTGAATGTGCCCTGCACTGGCATGTCAACAAAGAACAAGGACTGAACACATTCATACTGGCGGGAATGTAAATAAGAATCACCTGTCTGGAGAATTACTTTTCACTCTCTTAGCAGGTTGCAAACTCAAATGCCACTGGAACACCAATTCTGTATATCTCCCCACTGGGTGAAACATATACAAACAAGAGCATAAATATATAAACAAACAACCAGAAAAACCTCATTTCAAAATTATAATATTAAAATTTGAAATAATCCCTCAGTCAACAAGACAAGGGAAGTAATACATAGTAGAGTCAATAAAGCACTCTGTAGTCAAAATGAATATATCAAAGATAATAGACTAGTTACAGAGGCACATATAGTGTCATCTCATTCTACAGACCTTTAAACATTAAAATACCACTGTACTGATATATACATCTATCAAACATCTGTGTGTGTTTGTGTGTCTATGTGTGTAATACATATATATGTAAAAATAGTGTAAAAGAATAAATATTCAACAGGGTAAGATCAATTTCAGAATCTGCTTAGAGATGAGAAATATGCTGTTGGGTATCCAATTTTTCAATACATGTGTCATTGAATTTTATTTTGTTTTATTGTAAGCTGGATGGAGGGTATGGGGTTTTTGTTGTTAAACTGTGTATTCTTTTTCAGGTCTGAAATTTTTTTGTTTAAAAAATAAAAATGATTGTATGTTGTTTTCAGTACATTTAGTTTACAAAGCTCGTTTCAGCCCAAGATGACAAAAGCACTCTTTGGTGAATATCCTTAGTGAAAAAATTAGTTCTTCCTGGTCTGAGGCAGTGTTCTTTCTCAACCCCAGAGACTGCCTCAGGGGACAGATGGAAAGCCTGAATCTAGACAGGACTCATGTTTGCTTCCTAGACAATGAAAAGTTTCAGAGTTCTTCAAGACCATGTTTGCACTCTTGAGCTGGAAGATGTGGGAGCAAAATTTAACTTAGTGCACAGACGTCTCAGTACTCATATGTAATATGGTCAGTGTGAACACCATCCTGCCCAGTATGATAGGATTCTATCCCCGATCTATAAAGTCCTTCATTACAGAAGAATCAGATCAGTTGATATCTTCACATGTCCTTGAATAAGTGAATGATACATCAAGATGGTCTTAGATTACTAGGTCAGACCACACTAAACTATGTAGCAATGTGTCATTTTATTTAACTACCCTGCACACACGTTCAAATCTAAGTTATTTAATTAGACAGAAATTATTCCTCAAGTATTGATGGTGGGATGACTATCCAAGGAATCATCCAAGGACCTTCAGTTCTCCTTTCTTATGATTCTACTTTTCTTTAAATCCTGTAGGAAGAGGACCCGCTTGTTTGTCCCAGCCCCCCCAGAACCAAAATAACCACACAGAAACTGTATTAATTAAATCACTGCTTGGCTCATTAGCTCTAACTTCTTATTGACTAACTCTTACATCTTAATGTAACCCATCTCCATTAATCTGTGGATCGCCACATGGCTGTGGCTTACTGGCAAGATTCTAACCAGCATCTGTCTCAAGCAGAAGATCCATGGCTTCTCTCACTCTTCCCTTCTTCCTCCCAGCATTCAGTTCCATCTTCCCCACCTACCTAAGTTCTGTCCTATCAACAGACCAAGGTAGTTTCTTTATTTATTAATGCTAATCACAGCACACAGAGGGGACTCCCACATCAAAATCCTATTTTTTCCTTTTATATATGTCTATTATATGTATATATATATATATATTTAATTCTGTTCTTTCCTATTTATAATGTATGTACATACATATGAATGGGTGCATGTGTGGATGTGTGCATTGTGTGAACGTGTGTGCATGTGTACTTGTACAGTGGTAGTCATAGGTAAAACTGGAATGTCATTCCTCACCTGTTGTCCACCTCATTTTTAAAAGATAGGATCTCTTACTGTTATTTGGAGCTCACTGATTCCATTAAACTGGCTGGTCAATGATTCATAAGGATCCCCCTGTTTCTGTTTCCCCTGAGGCACACTACAAGTGTGTGCTACCGCTCTCAGGTTTTTCACATGGGTATTTGGAACCTAACATCAGTTCTCACACATTCATGGCAAGCACCTGACTGGCTAACCCGCCTCACCATCCCTTCTTCCTTAGGTTCTTGATGTTATTGTAACCACCATCCAAATATACAGAGAGAATGGAGGCTCACTCAATAGGGTTTTGTAGACCAGGCCCAGAGGTGACACATATCACATTTTCATGAGGGATTTCCCTCTGTATGCTGTGAATACCATTGGTTAATGAAGAACTGTCTTGGCATGTGATAAGGCAAAAGAGTAGAGTTAGGCAGGGGTTGGGGGGAACTAAACTGAATGCTGGGGGAAAGAAGGCAGAATCAGAGAGAATCCATGTAGCCCCGCCAGAGACAGACGCTGGAACTTTACTCAGTAAGCCGCAGCCTCATGGTGATACACAGATTAATGGAGATGATTTAATGGATTTAAGATATTAATTAGCCAGAAATACGCTTAAGCTATTGGTCAAACAGTATTGCAAATAATATGGTTTCTGTGTGATTATTTTGGTTATAGGCAGCCAGGAACAAACAAGCGGCTTTCCTACAACAAAATTTGGCATAGTTTCTCTGCTGGAACTCAGTCTCAAAATCAGTCTAACAGAGGGAGGGGCCATAATATACATTCTGGGTATATTCAAGGGTTTAGGCAATGTCTTTTTTTGGTGACCATAAAACAATCTCTACCATTCCTGGAGCACCTGCTACTACCTGTGCTACACTAATCATTTTGTTTAAATTATGGAAAAATGTGATGAGATTTAAAATGTTTCTTCTGTAGAAGAAAATTTCTTATAGCTCTATGACAACAGCAAAGAATGGCTCATGTTTATGTAGCTGTATGTAACTAACTACAGTCTTAGACGACTTGCACTTGGTTAGTTCTTCATTCATTTGTGCTCTTTCTTTTCCTCCTTTTCTTCTTTTCAAGCTTTCCCCTTCACACACTTCTCAATTTTCTACCGAGCTAGGCAGTAAGAATAATGAGATCAATAAAATGAAGAATTTTAAATCTTCCCCTAAGAAGTGCCTCTTTTGTGGGAGCAGGCAAATAAGCAATCATTTACAGCAAACTGTGACAATGGCTGATAGAATGCATAGAGTATCATAGGAGCCTTTATCCAGAAGGAGAGAAGGCTGTATCAGAGCTGAAAATTAAGGGATGACTATGAGCTACTGTGAGCAAAATAACAGCAACAAAGATTCACATGCATTGTTACAGCGTGAGAAATGACAAAGAGCATAGGTTCAGGGGGTAGAGGTGCCACAGTTACAGCATGGGGGACAGGACATGGAACCATTGCTACAGCATAGGGGACAGGACATGGAACTACACACTGCAGTTTGGCGAACTGATGGCAAATGGTGAAACGAGCATTCTATTGAGAGCTCTATGGAATCAAGGTGTGAACGGTTATTAGCTCTCCTAAGAGGTGAGATTTTAAACATAAGGGGAGTGATACAAGAACTCTCCTTGTTAAAACACAATCTTACCAATATGAAAAAATCTAACAGAAGCAAGAAGAGAATCACAGGGTAAGGTTCATAATTGATACGAAATGCAACAATGGCTTGACTTATATTACTGTGACTGGCAAAGGACAGCAGTGTCACCAAGTAGGAGTCACCGGACACAGGCAAAACCCAGAAGCTGTTTAAATTGTGTTCTATTCAGAGCAAGCAATCTGAGTATACTGGAGATTAGCATCCTAAAGGATTGTTCTACTAATCTTTAGTCAGCAGATCATACAGATGGGGGAAAGGCAGCCAGCCATTCTAAGGTTTAGTATTGCCCCCTGAACAAGTGGTCAGTCCAGCTCTGAGCAAAAGGTCTTGCTCCTTTTTACACTGACATCTTCTTTCTTCTAACCAAAGAAGGGTTTACACACACCAAAGCCACTGAGTCTTGGCTCTCCCTGCGGCTGGCATTTGGATGACAACTGTATCAAAGGACAACTTGGAAAAAGCAAACAATTAGTAACATGTGTGTTG
>PVIU01033187.1:0-12682 GCA_004026605.1 Ondatra zibethicus
TTTATTGTTTTTGATATTTCCTAACCAAAATGATTTATTACATTCATGTTTACTGAGTATAATATAAATGATTCCACCTTCCCTCATTCTCCTGAAAAATACAGAACCTTTGAATGAAACAATAAGAGTTGGTAACAGTCAATCTTAAACTTGTTTTAGTTTTCTTTTGAAATACTTCTGTCTTGTTCAGATTTTTTAGGCTAGACAAAATAATTGTCACCACCTCTTCATCTTCGCTCCTTACTCCAGAAAATCAGATAAGCTCCTAATAGCACAAAAAAATACTGTATTTCAGGATCAAATGCTGTTATTCCATTTATCACAGGGTAGGATAGCTTTGCTTTCCCTTTAAGTCTATGATGGGTTTGTTTCCAGGTCAGTGGTCAACCATCAGATTACCCTAACATTGTCATTCCTTCCAACACCATCTTTTAATACTCTATAAATTCTAATCCTAGTTAATATGTTTTAAGATTATTCATTCCCATGTTTTGGTATATGGTCACAAACACTTTAAGCATGTCACAGACAATAACATGTCCCTGTTATCTCCCTATTTTTTTGAATTCTGGCCTATCTGAAAAAAATTACTTTCCCCAGTATTTCAATTTACATTATAACCTTTATATGTCATAATTTTATCTCATACTTCAATTGCTTTGCTCAAACTCAAATATTCTAATTTTGTGAAGAAAGAAATAAATATAAGATTTTCTATGTAAAGTTAATTGTCAGTAATCTTTCTCTATAATAGCAATATATTACCTACCTTCATTTTTCTGAATAAAGGCTGTCATATCCTGATAAATAAATGGAGTCAACTTTCTCATTGATTTTTGTGAAGATAAAAACTTACTTAATTACCATAGTTTTTAATTAATATCTGTTTTAATATATTCTATTTTAGAATATATTATTATTAGAATATATAATTTTTAGAATAATTTTATAGTGAAACTTTAGAAAAAAATCCAATTCCAAAAAATCTTTATTGCTGTATACTATAACCATCAAGTTAGTGTTAATAGTTGTTGAACATCATGTGAGTATTTTACATACCTATATGCCTAAATTCATCATTAAAATGCAATGTTCTCTATAGAAAAAAATAGATAACATGTTGAAATTAAAACTGGTAGAGTTCTATAGTTATAAGAATGGAATATTTATAGTTAAACAGAAGTATATATCAAAGAATATATATCATACAATTCAATTTCAACAACACTTTATAAATTTGAGTACAGGGCCTGTGAAAATCAGACAGTGGACACAGCTCATGCTATGCAAAAAATAGATCCCAAATTTAGATCCCAAGCACCTGCTGTCAAAGTATATATGTAATTTATGACTCTCTTGGAATAATATGAATTTTATTTTGGACTCTGACTCACTATTTTTAACACCTTATAGAGATTAAACCCATAGATAAAGTGAATTCTGAAAAGCAAGAATAGATAGGGTGGTCTCCTGAGAACCAGAATCCTTTGCTTAATGAATTTTACATGTTACTTATAACCTCTTTGTAAAACACTGATATTTAATTCACTGAAACCTTTAAATGTAAAATTGGATGTAGTGTTGGCAGAACAAAGCTGTGTAATAAAATAGCAAGCTTTGAGTTTCAAAAGTGTTGAATACACACTCAAAAATTATTAAATGCTTTGTTCCTGACATAGCTCACTTATTCACTTTGAAGTATCTTTTCTATTTAACTTCTGAGAAAGACAAGAATATAGAAGGCACAGGATGGCTTGGCAACCTGATATATTTTTTCTTTGTTGATGTTTTTAATAAGAAACTTTATATATTTTAAAGTCATGGCTTTATTATTTGCTTGAGAAGGATGGTTAAATAATATTGGAAAATATAAGTCCAACTTGCATTTGGACTTACTTACATAGGGCTTCCTAGGGCTTCTCCCAACATTGACAACCTTTCCAGTCATTGGAGTATTAATCAGTCAGGCATTTGTAGTGTTGCTGCTCAGACTTCTCAGTGCTGAGGAACTTTGCTTCACAATTGCTACTACATTCTGCATGAATCCTCTGTAAAAGATTTTTTTCAATTTTAGATATCAAGAGTAGTAGGACTAGGATTAGTAGGATTTATCTATGCTCCCATACACTCCATAAGACAATATTGAAAACAGTATCCTACAGCATATAAAACTTTCCAAGACTTGGACAAGCAGAATTGAAGATGGATGCTTAAAAGAAATCTCACACTAGCTAAGAATTGAGAAAAAAAGGGTTATTTATTTGGGGTAGACTCAGAAGTCACAAACTCTCTGCTGGAATGGAGAACAGTGACTGAATCCCACAGCCAGAAAAGAGACTGGAGGTTTGCTTACATAAATAGTATAAGAGGCCATGCCCAAGTGGACAGGTAACATAAAGGCTACTAGCTGTAGGATTTCCTACAGCACCTCCCCTTTTTCTTTAAATAAGAGTTCTAAGCCTAATACGAAATTATATATAATAAGAAAAATATATCAAGCAAGAAAGACGTGATAAATGTTTCAATAATTATCCTATCCTAATGAGTTTATGTCTTGTATAATAAACAAATTGGCCAAGTCATGAGAAGAAAGTAAATACAACTATATAATCTTCAACCCCATTGAGGACCTGAGAAGGGAAATAATATTACTTGAGTAAGCAGGAATTGCAATCTAGCAACTTCCAAAAATGTACAACAAATGACATAGACAACTGGTTATGTGGGCAATCACCCAAAGTCTTATTTGTAACATTGAAGCAACAAACTTTGGCTAAGGCCTAGCATAACTGACATATGATTTTCAGAGACAGGAAAATTTACAAAACCATCTTATCTTGTCTTGGAAAGATATGACAATCTTTGTCCTTATGTCCTGCTTATCCATTTACAGATACCAAATACATTGTCAGTGGCTGAGGCATGAGCAGTTCCTTGCCTAAAGGCCAATTTTGCCAAGAAGAAAATAAGCTCGAATTGGAGTATCTGTGGTGCTCAACATTCTCTTGGAAGGATCAGTGCTGCCAAGAAAAATTGTGTCTCATGTCAACAGAACCTTAAATTATTTAAATGCCATATTCTACAGTTCTTTGAAGTAGTCGAAGATTACATGTCAATTCAGAATACAATCTCTATGTTTCTAAAGAACCTGATTAGTCTAACTATAAGTATGACAAACATAGATGACTCTTGATCTATAATTCTTGACACCTATATAACTTAAAAACTAAAACTTTATATTAAAAGTTTATACAATAAACAACTGTGTAACAAATGAGGACAATGATGTCAAAACGTAAACAATGTATAAGTATCTTGATCAGAGGTAGAAATATACATGGCAATATGATAAATGTACTCTAAAATTGTATCAATATACCAAAATGTTTTAAGCAGAGGTAGAAGCATGCATGCATACAGTATGATAAAATAATTTTGCCTAGGTATATAAATATTGTAGATGAAAATAGGAACATATTCAATATAATTTAAGTTTGTGTCAATATATAAGAATCTATACAAATGTATAAAAGCTCACAAGTGTTTACTCTATTACTCACTAATATTATTAGTGTGAGTAATCTCATACTAATCTATTATCCTATTCAATTGCCCCCCTCTTTTTTCAGATACCTGAACCTAAAAAATTTCTCCTCCAACCCCCAACCCTATACAAGTTATAATCAACCCCTAAATGATGTTCTTAACCTTGAGGACAAACTTTATTGGGAGAGAGGACATAGTCTTCTAGAATTACTTCCAGCTGTCATGGGGGTGATGTTCTCTTTATGGGATTCTGTGAAAGTAAAACTATGTTTAAGTTCCAATATTACTCTCTGATATAATTGCAACTAGTCTCTGTGTACTTGGTAGGGTTTTTCTGAGTTGGTAATTGGTAGTTGGAGTTCTGGCCAGAACTTTGTAAAAAAAATTACACCATTTCAGCTAACCAAGTTGAAAGCATCTTGAGCAGCAGTTATCCAAAACAGATCCTATAATAGAAATATCAGCATCATGACATCATATCAAACAGGTAAATGTATTGTTGTGGGACCTGATTGTCTTCCTTGAAACTTCAAAGATCACTGAAGGAAAATTCATTGTTTATTGTGGAAACCTTAACCATTATTTACACAGACATATATATTCAATGAAGGTATGATAGAGGCAAAAATAGGTATGAAGAAATATAAATTTTTTCTAATTTTTCTTCCTTCTGTTCCATACCAGACAGCTCTTGACATGAGACAAAAACTCTGAATATTTCTTTTAACAACATTCTTGGATGTAGAAAACGACATTGTCCAACTCCAAAATCAGCTCTATATATTCATATATATATACATATACGTGTGTGTCAATATATGTGTATCAGTTACCTAACCTCATAAATATTATTCCTTTTTCTCAATGATACTTAGTGGATAGTTATTTTTCCATCTGTCAGCATTTAAACATCCAGGGTCTCTTTAATTTTTGAAGATGTGTATTTATATTTTTCTCTGAAGACAAGAAGAGAATCATACCCCAACCCTTATGAAGTTTCCTTACCACCTATATGTTTGTCACCATTGTAGATGAGCTGTCATTTCTCTTTTTCAAGAAGTTTCTCCTTTTCAAAGTGAATCTTTATTAATTTTGATGGTATCCATAGTTTTTCTTCTCCTGTGGAAACAAGAGCAAAACCTCTTCTCTAACATAGCACATATCCTAGCTTCCATTGTGAGGCCCACACATGCTTGAAATAAACCAACTGAGTTCGTTCAGAAAAGCTTTCTATTTTCCAATGTCTTTCTGCTGCTGTTCCTTTCTCATAATCATTAAGAAATTCAAGGTCAAAAAAACATTATTTAATATGTTTCTTGGGGTATTTTCCACCCATTTCTGTTTGTTTTACAAATCCTTTAGAGTTCAAGTTAATCTTTCTGTAACTTCCTGACCTGTAGGACAGTGTTGTATATCTATAATATGCTTTATATTAAAATAAGCAAAAAGCTGTTTCATTTTCTTAGAGACATATGCTGGACCATTATCTGTATTTGTGCAAGTCTACCCATAATGGCCATAACATCTGACAAATGTGTGATTACTGATTCAGCCTTTTCAGAGCTTAAAGCAGTTGCCCACTGAAAACTTGAATAAGTGTCAATGGTGTGGTGTACATATTTTAATTTTCCAAATTATGCAAAGTGGAACACATGTGCCAGATTTTATTTTTTGAGTACCCATTGGGTTAGTCCCTGCAGGTAGTGTTGTTTGGGTACAGAAAGAGCAAGTAGGGCACCTCTTTATAAACTACTTAGCTTGTTGCCATGTAATAGAAAACTCTTTCTTTAAAATTTTGCTATTGAAATAATGTTTTTTTTATGAAATTCTGGGGCCTACAACATGCTTCCAATCAATAATTGATCAATTGCTGCATTACCTTGTTCTAGAGGACCTGGCAGACATGTATAAGATCATATTTGTGTTATATATCTAGTACAAAGCTTATTCCTGATTATGTCTTGCACCTGGGTAAATAATGAAGTCAATTCTGTATCATCTGGTATAAATTCAATGGTGTAAATATGCAAGACAACTCTTTTTGAATATTGTGAATCAGTAACTATATTCAGAGTTTCTTTAAAATACCTTAGCACCATGAGAATAGCATGTAATTCTGTCTTCTGAACAGAATTATAAGGGCTTTGTTTCACCTTCCTTAATTCTTCTGATTTGTAACCTGCCTTCTCTAATTTATTTGCATCAGTATAAAATGTTAAGGCTCAAGTTATTGTATCATCACATACAATTCAAAGAAAAATCCAAGAAGTTGTTTTTATAAGGTCAAGTCTATTGCTTTAGGGATAATTGCTATTAATTTCTCCCAAAAAAAAATAGCACAAGCTCTTTGCCATGATTCATTGTCTTCCCATAACTTTATTTTATCAGTAGTAAAAGGCACTATAATCTCTGCTTGATCTATACCTGATAATTGACAAAGTCTCAATTTACCTTTTATAATTAATTCAGAGAAATTTCCACATAAGTTTTTAATTATTTACTTGTTTTAGGTGTAAAAAGATCCATTCAAAAATAATATTATCCCTCTGTATTAAAATTCCTGTAGAATAAATTCTGGAAGGCAATATGACTAGAATATAATTAAGATTTGGATCCACCCTATCCACATGTGCCTCCTTTAATTTCTCCTCAACAATTGTCAATTCCTTTTCTATTTCAGCTGTTAATTCTCTGGGACTATTCAAGTCTTTATTACCATCTAAGGTTTTGTTTAAATAAATTATTAGGTCAGGTGTTATCCCAACAGCCAGTTGTAGACTGGAAATGTCTCCTAACAATCTTTGAAAGTCATTAAGACTCTGCAACTGATCTCTCTTAATTTGTGCCTTTTGTGTTCTAATTTTATGCAAACCTATTTTATAACCTAGATAATTGACAGAATCTCCTCTCTGTATTTTTTCAGGAGCAATTTGTAATCCCCACTTTGGCAAAAATTTCTTTACTTCTTTGAACATTCTTTCTAAAGTATCTATGTTTGAATCAGATAGCAAAATTCCATCCATGTAATGGTAAATTATAGACTTAGGCAATTGCTTACATATTATTTCCAATGGCTGACTTACAAAGTATTGGCACAGTAGGGCTATTGAGCATTCCTTGTCATAGGATAATTCATTGATATCTCGTAGTAGGCTGAGAATTACTTTAAGTAGGCACTGTGAAGGTAAATTTTCCTCTATCCATTTCTTGTAAAGGTATAGTAAAGAAACAATATTTCAAATAAATAACTATAAGAGGCCATCTTTTTGGTAATTAAAAAGGCAGAGGAATTCCAGACTGTAGAGGGACCATAGGTTGAATTACCTTATTGACAGCTCTGAGATCTGTCATTATTCTCCATTTACCAGATTTCCTTTTACCAACAAATACAGGAGAATTCCAAGGGCTGGTTGATTCTTAAATATGGTGAGCATCTATTTGCTCTTGTACCAGCTGTTCTAAAATTGTGACTTTTCTTCAACTAGAGTCCACTGCATAACCCATATTAGTTTCTTAGTTATTCAATTTAAGGGTAGGGATGTTGGTACCTCTAAATTTTGCTAATTGTTCTCTCTTCTTATACAGCCTGAATGGCTGGTGACCTTTGTGTATATTATCTTATAGTATCCTTCCCAGATTTATGAGTTTCTGAGACTTCAGGAATGTTAATCTGGGTATTCCATTGCTGCAGCAGGTTACAACCACATAAATTTACTACAATATTAGCCATATATGGCTTCGGTTTCCTTCTCTGACCTTCTGGCCCTATGCAGTAAACCTATCTCGTACTTTGTTTAACTTGAGATATTGTTCCATTCCTAGTAATTGAACATCTGCTTCTTGAAGAGGCCAGTTTGGATGCCAAGATTCTGATATAATGATACTCACTTTCACACCTGTGACTATCAAAACAATATTAGAATGCCATTTATATGCACTCTTAGCTTTGGTCTTTAAACATTTATAGAAGTATGCCAGAACCCTAGTATATGATTTCATTTTCCTAGTTCTTTAATCCTGTCCCAAGTTTTTAAGGCTGCTTTGTGACATAGGGACAAGATTTGTTTATCGTAAAGAGCTTGAACATGTGGGTCAGCATAAGTGCCCTCACCAAGCATTTGATCTTGGGAAGTCTCAAGTCCTTTTCTTTCCCTGTTGTTCTACAAATTTTATCTTCTTCTCTGAAATAACATCTAAACATCAACTGGGAAACTAACTGAACCAGTCATGTGGCATCTCCTTAATGCTAGAAGTCCATGTCTTTATCATCTCCATAACAAATTCACAATGCAAGCCATAAGTTATGAAAGCTTGCTTAATTTCTTTTAGGTCATTAATTCCTATAGGTATCCATCTGTCTTCTTTAGATCCTTTTGAACCATTAGAACTTGACGCTTTGTCAGAGTAAATTGCAGGTTAAGAAGCTAAAATCCTGGGTATGTCAACTTTAACATCTATTGAAGATGTTGAATCCTGTCCTTGTGCCTTCTTTCCCGGTTCATTAGCACCAATAATTTTCTCACTTAAAATCCATATATAAGGGTATTGAGAAATTATCTGAAAGAATTCATACTGTTGTATTTGACAATCAAAATTTGTTAAAAAGTTATGCTAGGTTAGCAGATAGAGTATCTCTCTAGGATGGCAAACTGCATGCTATCCAAATAATGTTCAAGGATGAGGTATTATCTTTAAGGAAGAAATTTCAGACTTTGATACCCTTAGATATGGATTCAATTTTGTCTGTCAAATTAATATTGCCCTTTTCAATAGTATTAATTTTTTCAGGTAGCACTTGATTTTTGATGGTATTAATACTGTCAACTAGCCATTCATTATTAGTCTATAAAGACTGTATCATTCCTAAAAGTGCCACAGTCTTTCTTAAGCCTATAATATGAAGAAAAAAAAACTGAGTCCCAATATCCAATAAAAAGAAATATCACCATAACCATATAAGCCTGGCAGAATACAATCCATAGTATTAGCAAAAAAGTTACTAAAAGTTTCAATATTAATGTAGATTGCCATATGGATTTTTTAATTAACTCTGATGAGATCCAATAAATTGTTTTAGGTATAATAATCTTTATTGTCCAGCAGGTGTCATGGTTGCTGAGACACAACTAGCAGTGATGCAACCCATGCTGACAGAAATGGTCCTGAGCTGCTTTAGTTTCCCCCATTGGTACTGGTTAAATACTGAGAAATATGGGTTTTTTTTGAAAACTAAAAGGAATTTAATCAATACCATACATGGAGCTTGAAACCCAGAACTCATGGTACAGAGCAAAATCCAGAAGCTTCACAAGTTGCCACTTGGCAAGGAACTGTGACAGGGAACCATGCCAGGGAACATGGCAGTTGGGGGGTGGGGGCTGGGGGCATGCATGTCCTTAAGAAATTTCCAAGTCACCACCTGTAGTAAGCTCTGTTGTGTCTGGACCCTTTAGTTAAAAGCAAGTCAAGCCGGCAGGTTGGAGGACTTTCTGGGCCTTTAAGCCAGTCCGCCCAGTAGGTGTGGAGTCCAAATCCACATAGGCACCAGATGAAGATGGATGCTTAAAAAAAAAAATCTCACATTAGCTCAGAATTGAGAATAATAGAAGGTTGTTTATTTAGGGGTAGTCTCAGAAGTCACAAATCCTCTGCTGGAACGCAAAAGAGAAACTGAATCCTGCAGCCAGAAAAGAGTCTAGAGGCTTGCTTTACATTGGCATAAATAGTATAAGAGGGAATGCCCAAATGGGCGGGTAACAGAAAGGCTACTAGCTGTAGGATTTTCTACAGCACAGAATGATATATGTGCATGCATACATAACTATACACACAAACTATATATATGTATATACATATAATTGTAATATATATAATTTAACTGTTATATATAACTTTTCCCCCTTGTACATTAGAATAATATAAATATTTATGTTTCTTAAAAGTACATAAAAACAATAAGATGTGCATTGCAGTGATAACTTCATTCTTGTGTTTTTCATTTATTTGCCTACAAGAGTGTGACATAAGTCTTTATCAGTCATCCATAGTTACTTGGTCCTAAGTCATGACAGAAAAGAACCACTATACAAATCAGGCTCTTTGTTTCACTAAGGTTTTTATAGACTCTATCTGAATCCTGGGAAATGAGGTGAAAATGAGATTCATTTCAGAAAGTAATACCTACATTGTAGTACAAATTCTCCTTCCAATATTTAATATAGTACAAGTCTTAGCTTTATTGTATTTAAAACTGATATTTGAGAATATTTTCCACATGTTGATATCTCTGAATAGCTGCTGTTTATGATTTTCTGTCCTTTAGTTAGGAGACTAGTTGAAATATTATATCAGATCCACTAATGTCTCTTCTGCTAATAATAAACTTTGACAAAGGTTTATTTGTGTTCTTTGACTTAATTTGTAATATTTTATGTGTTAGATAAAAAATAATAAACATTGTTATTCTTCCATCAATAGTTTGGATATCTCTACTTGACATACAGAGAAAATTACATAATAAAAGTTTTAGTAAAATTATTCATTTTGATCATAAAGATACAATCATAGGTATTAGAAGATGAGCAAAGTAACAACAGAAAAAATATTCTGAATTAATTTTCAATGGGTTACCATGTTACTTTGATAGTTGAGTTTTAAAAAAACCTTAGGTCTACTCTTCTGGCCATTTGGAAATTGAGATGAACTATATGTTATTTTTTCAGCCACAATATAAAAACATTAAAAAACCATTAAATTTTGCATAACTAACTCAGAAGAAAAATAATACTGAATAGAATAGGAATTATATGACCTCAGGTGGAACTCCACTCTTGGCTAGAGTACCCAACAACTGGCAAGCAGGTCCCTAAACACCATCTCTGTGGCCAGGCCTCTCCTGCAATTCCAGGAGACTACAAAGGCACAAGTGCAAATCATACCACTTGGAAGAACAGTAACTAGAACAAGCTATACTGGTTGGAAGAATAGATGAGTTAACGCTGATGTAAGAGTACATTCAACAACCAAAGAGCAATATGGCACAACGAGAACTGAGTGATCCTACAACAGCAAGAACTGAACATTCCAATGCAGAAAAAAAAACAGAAGAAAACAAACTGAAAAATTACTTTATGAAGATGATAGAGGTTCTTAAATAGGAAATAAAAGATTCCTTTAAGAAATTGAGGAAAAGGGAAACAGAAATTGGAAGAAGTCAATAAATCCCTAAAAGAAAGCCAAGAAAAATATAACAGGTGAAGAAAACAGTTTAAAACTTGAAAATTGAAAGTGAAATAATAAAGAAAACACAAGCCAAGGCTAATTCTGGAATTGGAATATCTGAGGAAGCAAATAAGTACTACAGATGTAAGAATCACCAATAGAATACAATAGAGGGAAGAAAGAATCTCAAGCATTGACATTACCATAGAGTTGATAGATTCATCAGTAAAAAAATAATGCTAAATACAAAAATATATCCTAAACCAAAACATCCAGGAAGTCTGGGACACAATGAAAAGACCAAAACTAAGAATTATAGGGTTAGAAAGAGAAAAATTCCAGCTCAAAATCACAGAAAATGTATTCAAAAGAATCATGGAAGGTAAGTTTTCCAACCTAAAGAATGATATATCTATAAAGGCACAAGAAATTTTCAGAACACCAAATAAACTGGACCAAAAAAAAAAAAAGAAATCCGCTCCCCACATAGTAATGAAAACACTAAACATACAGACTAAAGAAATAATTTTTAGAGTTGTAAAGGCAAAAGATAAAGTAACATATAAAAGAAGTCCTACCAGAATTAGAGGCTACTTTTCAATGGAGACTCAAAAAGTCAGAAGTTCCTGGGAAGACATTTTACAGACACTAAATAACCATGGATGCCAGTCAAAACTACAATACACAGCAAAAATTCCAATCAATACAGACAGAGAAAACAAGATATTTCATGGCAAAGCCAGATTTAAATGGTACTGATCCACAAATCCAGCACTACACAAAGTACTAGAATAAAAACTCCAACCCAAGGAACTCAGATACATCCATGAAAACAGAGGCAATAGATAATTTCACAACAACAATATGCAAGGAATGGAAACACTCACACTACTACCACCACCACTACCAAATCCAAAACACAACAGGAATTAAAAATCATTTCAACCTAAAATTAATCAAAAGAGACAGAGAAGGGCATTTCATATTTAACGAAGGAAAATCCATCATGATGAAATCTCAATTCTTAACATTTTTGTGCCAAAAAAGGGTATCCATATTTGTAAATAAACATTACTAAAGTTAAATCATACATCAAACCTCACACATTAATAGAGGAAAACTTCGACACCCCATTCTTACCAATGGACATATCTGCTAGACAGAATCTTAACAGAGAAACAAGGTAACTGACAGATATTATGTCTCAAATGGACTTAATAAACATCTACAGAGCATTTTACCCAAATACAAATAATATACCTTCTTCTCAGTATCCTATGAAGCATTCTATTAAATTGACCATATATTCTTTCATAAAGCAAATCTCAATAGTAACAAAAGATTTTGAATAAGCCCTTGTATCTCATTAGACCACCATGTGACAGACTTCAACAACAATACGAACTACAGAAAGCTTGCAAACTCATGAAAATCAAGTGATGCTCAGCTGAACAATAACTGGATCAATGAAGAAATGAAGAAGAAAATTAAAGACTTCCTAAAAAAATGAAAATGAATCCACAACATACCCAAACTTGTGGGACACAATGAAAACATTGCTAAGAGCAATGTAGCACTAATTTCCTACATAAAAATATTGGAGAAATTTCACGTGAGCAACTTAACAATATACCTGAAAGCCCTGGAGCAAACAGAAGCAAACTCTCCCAGGAGGAGTACATGGCAGGAAATAAGCAAACACAAGACTGAAATGAATAAAATTGATACAAAGAGAACATTTCAATGAACCAATGAAAGAAAGAGTTTGTTCTTTGAAAGAAATCAACAAAATAGACAAACCCTTATCCAAAATGCAGAAATAGAATAAGCAAATTAACAAAAATCAAAAACAAAAGGGGATATAATACCAGACTTCAAGGAAATCCAGAGAATCAGGAGATTCTTAAAAAAAAAA
>PVIU01033188.1:0-12670 GCA_004026605.1 Ondatra zibethicus
GTGGACTGTGTTCTAGTGTCTCATCTCTTCTTAGGATATGAGTCCTATAGTCCTATAGGATAAGGTGCAGCCCTCAGGACCTCAATTAACATAAACTTTTTTCTTATAATCTTCCTATGCTCAGTACAGACACATGGGGCTACTGCTTAAATATCTAAGTTAGGATGCCAAGGGGAATACAATTCAATGTATACAGTGTCCAAAGTAATGTTTCCATGTCTAGTTGATCACAGCTCTAATTGGGCAAATGAAAAGATTACAACTGATGAATTCCTACTTGTCTACAAGGAAGTGCAATAAGAGAATGAGGAGACAAGCAGAAACATAGTCAGGATGAACTGGGATGTAAGAAAAGTGTAATAGTCTTCCTCTATAGTAACAGATTGGTAGCATCATGGTAAGGGCGTGGCCGACTTGGGGAACCTGGAATGGAAGATAAACAAACTTACTGTCCAGGAGATCAACGGTAAATCACTTTGCAAGGGTTTGTGTTTTATTTGCTAGCATTGCAAGAGTTTTTGGTTGGGACTATGATTGCTTTGTTGCGGGAAGTCAGTGATGACCATGGAATGTTTGTTCAGTCTCAAGTTGTAAAGGGGACTGGGACAGTTTTGGAAGAAGCTCATGGAGGCTTTAGTTAACCTAAATTGGTAAGGTGTTCTTTCATTGGTGCATTAGCGTAAGTGGTTGACTCCATCGTAACCAGATAGTAGACAGGATAGGAATGGACCTAGGAAAGTTCTGCCCAGGTCCTCAGCTCCAGTGGGCAGCATGGAGAATTTCTGATCAAAGTACTTTGAAGTATGCTCCATCTGTTTTATACATGATTTTCAAGGGCAATCTTGATTTATTAAATTATTAGGGAATGAAAGTATGCTGATTGGAAAGGGGCCCTGGAGAAATGCTTGTTTATAGGCCAAAAATTGGAATATAACTCAAGCTGATTACATGTTTTTAGAGTATCAATCATTTGAGATGGTTCTGGAAAATCTCCAGCTGTATTGCATTACTTTCTTTAGACTTTGATGCCATTTGCTGCCGTGGGAACAAATTCCGCTCCTTGAGCCAATAGCATTTAAGATACCAGCCCACTGGGGTGTGGTCTCTTATACTGTAAAGGCTGCTGTAAAGCATGTGCTTACTCTCTTGCTTCCTGCTCTCACTTTCTGGCTTTAGACTCTGTTCCTGTTCGCCAGAGGACTGTTATCTAGGACAGTGATCTGTAAGTTTCCCTTAAATAAATAACCCTTTATTGTTCATAATTCTAAACTGGTGCGGGATTATTTTGTGACTTCTGCCATCATCTGGCACCCCACCGTTTGGTTTTAGAACCCTCAGCTCTGACGGCACGCCTCCAGGCTCAGAGCGGCCCGGGCTAGGCGCGAGGCCTCAGCCCGCCTCAGCTGGGCCTCTGCACTTCCGCCAATCTGACATACAGGACACAGCCAACTTAGCTAAAAGCAGAAGAGGGCTTTCCAGCCATGCTAATGATCTGCTTCACGCCATCCTGGAAGGTGACCACAGTCTCTTTTCCAAGGCCAGTTCTCATTAGGAGCTTGGACCTTTGACTCTGAGAAATACTTTTTTAGCCAGTGGCCTTTCTTTGTAACCTAGTTATTCTCATTCGTAAGTGGTTTTTTTGTCCCCTCTGAACAAGGGCAGTGATTTGACATCGTGTGGACACAGTCTTGGTTTTCAGTTTGGGGCAGAGTTATGTCCCAGACAGTTTCTACCCAGAGAATGGTCGCCCAGAGCAAAGCGTGATTCTGCGCAAACTGTCAGGAGTGCCGAGGTTTAGAGGCCTGGCTTGGTGCCGAGGTTTTACTGTGATTCTCCAGTCTGTGCCTGTGCGTGTGTACATGAGCACTCACGGAGGCCCGGGGTTGGCCTCAGGTGTCTTTCTCAGTTGCTCTCCACCCTGTTCATTGAGGCAAGCTCTAAGATGTGGACTAGCCTAGCTAGTCAGCTCACTCAAGTCTCCACCTTCGGAGTGCTGCAGTTAATGGCAGGCTTCCATACCCACCTGACTCTGACATAGATCCCGAGGATCCTAACTCTGGTCTTCATGCTTGCATAGCCAGCGCTTCCTCCACTGAGCAAGCTCCCCAGCTACTTTTGGTCAATTGAGTGCTATTGTCTGTTTTGTATTCATTTAAAAAACTTAAAGACTGAGAGACAAAAAACTAAGAAGTGAATACATTGTGTTGTTGATTTTTTTTAAGTGGGGTTCTAACCTTTGTAAGTATATTCTAAATTGTTGGACCCCTACTATATTAGCAAACTTTAATTTTGGGATAGTGTGAAATGCTCATTAAGCTAGGCGGTGGTGGCGCATGCCTTTAATCCCAGCACTCGGGAGGCAGAGGCAGGTGGATCTCTGTGAGTTCGAGGCCAGCCTGATCTACAATAGCTAGCTCCAGGACAGGCTCCAAAGCTACAGAGAAACTCTGTCTCGAAAAACTAAAAAAAAGAAAAAAAAAAAAAGAAATGCTCATTAATGTTTTGATCTTTTATTTGACTTGTGAGTGACATTGGTCATCTTATGTTCTCCATATATAAATCTTTTTGGCGAGCGCTTACTGCTTTTTATTGTTTCTAAAATCTAATAGCAGCTTAAAGCCCTAGCATTTGATTTAGCTATCAGATCTATTCTGACTTAAACTGGACACTACTTGTTTATTGATCATGTTGCTCTAAGAACTAAATGGCAGGGTCTCTGAGTAGATTATTATTTGGAACTTCCTTGTACCACACAGTACCTGGTGGAGTAAAGAGATTTACTGTCAATATTTAGTGTCAAATATTTATTCAGAAAATAGAGACACGTGGGTTGTTAGGTCTGGAATTCCATTGTAATTCATTGTGACATGAAGCTTTTAATAAAAAACAAAATTGTTTTGCCATGATTATTACAGAAAACTCAGGTATTACATAAAAATGGAAGCATTTTAATCTTCTACACTAAAAATAATTATCATTACCAATGCCAGGGATTTTCCCATGTTGACTTTTTCTATATAGATAGAAAGCTGAATAGGCAAGTAAGTGGACACTTATAAAATAGTATTGCACTCTACAGTTTAGACATAAATAACAATAGACTGGGGAAGCACTTGCCTGTTTCATCCTAGGCTCTGGGGTCAGTCCTTAGCACCAAAACCAGGAAAGTAATAACAAAGAATCCTGAGTTTACTGTGAAGTAAACTGTAAAGTTACTGACTTCTTTTATTGTAAAAATTGAGATTCAGAGTATAGGTTTTTTGTCACTCTTTTCCTTGTTGGAGGCCTTTTTATTATAACCAAATCAGAGAGTTTATGCTTTGCCCCATTTTGATTTTGAGAAGACCATAAGATCTTTAAATTGAGTGGTTCAGACTTTGGTCTGTGCTGGCCGTATGTGTAAGCCGAAGGGGTCATCAGAGGGGCTGTGTAGCTTTGCCATCTCTGCTCTGTTTAGTCTTTTGCACTGTTCTATAGAATTTTGTGTGGGAACAAGAAATCCCACTATACCTTACCCCAAGAAAGGAAGGAAAAGGAAGTTTGAAAATCATTGGGCATAACATAGATTAGAAGTAGACTACAGGAAGCGCAGCATGGGAACCTTGCTTTTGCATTGCCTTTCTTGCTTTCAGAAAGTACAAGTGAGTATTTCTGAGTTTGGTGGCCACCCACTAGAACGACAGTGAGTATGTGGACAGACCCTGAGAACACTGGATCGTACTGGCACCCCTGTAATACATAAACACCTTGGAAGTTAGCCCCATGAAAGAACATCCAAGGTCAAACGTGCAAACGGAGAAATTGTCCTGGCCCTGGCTGCTTCAGTGGCTGCTTCATACAGCAGTGGAGACACCAGTAGACATCAGGCAACCGATGATTCATCGGTGTGGTAGCAGCTGTCTGCAAGCAAAGGCTGGTTATGGTGCTGCAGGATTATCATCTGACACATCTTGAAAGAACGATTCATCTGACAAATTTGTAGGCTGAAAACCAAAAAGAAGACTGTTAAGGATATGATGAAGCCTTGGGTTAGAGCAACTGCCTTCTCCAGGGCCTGTGGCCTCTTTAAGTGTGAGGTACTTTGTTTTCTTTTTAATTTTTTTGCCTCACTTGGGAAATTAGCTGTCTTTTCAGTTAGTAGTGTTATTTTAGGATCACTGGCTTCAGGGAGCAATATGAGTGACCGTGGACCATTATTGTGGGTAGGTTTTTCCAGAAACCTAACTGGTAGGCAAAGGTTCTCGTGTTATGAGCAGTGAGCCTGCATCTTCCCAGCTACCAAATGTGCACCAGTGCCTTGGGCTTCATAGCTGGTGATGTGCAGCTTGTTGCCTGTTGGTAAGTTGGATATTCTTCTTTGTGGTGAAGCTAGTACTCTGTGTGTGTGTGTGTGTGTGTGTGTGTGTGTGTGTGTGGTATGTGTGTGTATGTGTATATATATGTGTGACGCATACGCATAGTTGAGGTCATGTGCATGCCATAGCACATGTGTGGGGGTCAGAGGATAATGGCGGAGTCTGTTTTCTCATTCCAAGATGTGAGTTCTGGAAATAGAATTCAGGTCTTAAGGCTTGGTGGCAGGCAGCTTTTCTTGTCCAGCCATCTTGCTGACCCTAAGGGAGATTTTCTAAAGACCTTTTTACTGTGTGTTAGAATTCCTAATATGGAGTTACTACTGAGAGTTTCTTGTGTTGCATTCTGCTAATGCTATGCTATTTATGTATGAAGGATTTGTGTTAGTTTCACAACAGATGTGTTTCTAGTAGTATTTTGTTTGGTGGCTGTCACTGACATACATTTTGGTATGGAAGAATTGAGAGTATTTCTTTTCTCTCCCTTCACTTATGACACGCAGACATAGTTGCAGTATTCTTTAAATTTTTTGCATTCATAGTAGTTGCATTTTTATGCATAGGAAGAAGAAGGAAATGCTTCTAAAACACAAAAAACTTCCTGGCTTCAAGAGTGTGTTTTATCCTTATCTCCAACCAGTGATCTTATGGTGATAGCCCGGGAGCAAAAGGCTGCGTTTCTAGTGCGTAAGTACCTTGTTCTCTGCTGTCTCCATTTTAGTGCAGAGGTTAGACCAGAATATGCACTCGGAAATGTGTTATTTCTATTCTACATTATATGGTGGTTCTGTAATTTATGCACTACATTTAATATATAAATAGAATATTCCCCTTTTGGGATATGTGTATGTGTGTGCACATGTATGTGCAGGCCTTTCTTCACATGTGTAGAGCTCAAAGGCTGATGTCAGGTGTCCTCCTCTATTGCTCCTCACCCTAGTTTCTGAGTCAGGGTCTCTCACTGAACCTGGAGCTCAAACTGGCTGAACCCTGGCATCGTTCTGTCTCTGGCACTGAGCACACAGGCCTGTCCTGCCCCTGCTCTCTCTCTTCTCTCCTCCCCTCTCCTCCCCTCCCCTCCCCTTCCCTTCCCTCCCCTCCTCTTCTCTCTTTCCTACTACCTATCTTGTATCTGTGTGTGTGTGTTTATGTGAATGCACTTTACTTAGAGTACTTCCTTTTCATTCTGTGTTGCCTCTGGCTCATTTGCTTGTTTTTAAGCTGTCCTTAAAAACTGAGGGTACTCAGTGCTGAGAGGGGCTGTAACCGGCCCTCCTCACACGGTGAAAGTGGATGCAGCTTGAAAGCTCTAGTCACTGGAAATTTTCACTTGGTGCATAGGTTTTCAGCTCTCAGATTTTTGTTGAAGATTAAGTATTAAGATTTGGAGCTACACAGACTATGAAAAACATCATAGAACAAAGGAAGATTATGTATAAGATGTTTGTGGGCAGTCTTACAGAGAAAATTCATTCCCATGGCATAAATCTAATGCAAAACATTCCCTTGCCATTTGAAAATAAAAGTAGTCTTCTCAATAAAGTCAGTACAGTGGTACATGCGCATTCGTAGCTTTATTCTGCAGAAACTCTAAATAGAGTAATAAGTTGGCTTAACTAGAGGAAGGGGAGACCAAGGCTAGGGGACCAGATGGTCCTACAGAAATGCTCTTAAAAACTAAAAACATATGCCTTGATCTGTAATGAATACCCAAGTCAGGCTCTACAGAACTGTTTTATACTCAGCTTCTTAAAGGGGAAAGATCAAAATTTATAAGTAAATTACTGGTTTTATTTTATCTTTTTTCCCCCAGCAAAATGGAAGCATGGTGATAAAGGGAAGGAAGAAATGCAGTTTGCTGTTGGTTGGAGTGGCTCCCTGAGTGTGGAAGAAGGGTAGGTACTATCTGTCAGTCTGTGTGTGAGATGTACAAAATGAGTGTATTTGTAAATGCATCTATTTCATTGCTTACAAGTTTTGTGTGTATATGTGTTTGTGTGTGTGTCCTTCTCAACTTTACTGGTTGTAGAGAACTATTTGGTTAGCAGATTTTGTTTTATTGCTCTTACATTTTTTTTATAAACCCTAATCTGAATAAAATATTTTTAAAGACTTATTTATTTAATTTTATATGTATGAGTGTTTTGCCTGCATATGGGCATATGCACCAAGCATGTGCCTGGTGCCCACAGAGGTCAAATGATGGTGTCAGATCTGAACCCGATCTTCTGCAAGAGCAGCTCTTGTTCTTAGCCACTGAGCCATCTCTACAACCTGTGAAGAATGTGAGGATGTTTCAGGAAGCATCTCATAAAATTCCTTTGCATTGGTCTTTCCCTCTGTTCTCCAGCACTAGTTTTGTTTATCTGTTGTTTATCTAGAGAAAGTAAGGTCAGTCACCATCCTCTGGGCTTTGTCCTGCTTACTTCCCATTGCTGTGATAAACAAGGTGGGAAGAGTCTGTTTGCCTTTCAGCTGATCACCCATCATTAAGTTCTAGGCTGGGAGCTCAGGGCAGGGACTGAAGAGTGGTACTTACTGGCTTGCTCAGCCTCTTTTCTCACACACCCCAGGATCACCCCCCCCAAGATGGCGCTGCCTACAGTGGGCTGGACCCTTCCCCATCAACCATATCAGTCTTTAATCAAGACCTGTCTACAGCCACCCTGGGGAGGCATTTTATCAACTGAGGGTGTCCTTTCCCAGATGACTCCTGTCAGGCTGACAAAAACCAGCGGCACAGGCTCATACCTAGAAGTAGTGGCATTACTTTCATAGTTAAGCTCTAGAATGCGGGTGATTTACCTAATAAGTAGAGCCACTCCCGAGGGTGACAGCCTGGAAGCTCGAGCTGGACGTCATTCCCTGTCCAAGCTGTGAGCGGAAGGAATGAGAATCTTCTGGAAGGCCGGTCACATGAGAAGTGCCTCTACACGCCTGTGCACTGTAGATCTTCAGTGAGGTGTTCCCGCTGGCACCAGCAGGAAAGAGAGCCTCCATTCTCACGTGCTCTGTCAAAAGTGCAAATATACCACCTGAGCAACAGCGGGGGAGATTGACTGCTTCCTGGTTGCTGAGCATGGTCTGTGGGGATGCATGTATGTTGCCTTGAACAGCTTTGTTGGTTTGATGGTTTAAACAAAGCCAGTCAGTAGGTATTTAGATTTCAAGTCTTTTTCTCTGAGCCCCTACCAATATCTCAATTTTACATGTCAGGGAAAAGAAATCACTTTTGAGAAACAATCTTCATATGTGCCTAGAAATAGGTCATAGGGCGCTGGAGAGGCAGCTTGGTAAGACCACTTGTTGCTTCTGCAGAGGCTCCAGGTTCAGCTACTCCAGTTCCAGAGGATATGATACCATCTTCCAAAACCTCGGGCACCGGGCACACACATGGTGCACAGAATACATGTAGTTAAAACACTCATTTACAAAAAAAATAAAATAAACATCTTTTAAAAAAGAAATAGCTTATTAGGATCAGTGACTTTCAAATGTAAAAGAAGAAGCCAACTGGGCAAAATGTCTCAAGTTCCTAAGATAAAACACCCACAGAAATCCAGTAGCTGGTTCCTTCTGCCCTGCACCCACTCAAACCAAGGAGGCAGGCAGGGTGTCTCTGAACTGCAGAAGACAGGGATGCTGGGAAATGGCTGCCTGGAAACCATTTGAGATTTTCTAGGTTTTCTGTGCAGTGATTTATATAAAGTTTTTCTTTGTTTCATGTCAATACCAAGTGGAAAAGCACTGCTTTTTGTTATGTTACATGTTATATGTATGGGTTTTACTGTTTTCAGTTATGTGTCAAATAAAACTGGTCCACAGGATGTCATCTTCTATCTATTGTTTTTCAATATTAAATTTTAGAGAATAAATGATTAATTCTGACATGGTGGTGTGCACCTTTAATCCCTAGCACTCAGAAGGCAAAAGTAGGTGAGTCTCTCTGAGTTCTAGGCTAGTCAGGGCTGCATAGTGAGACTGCATCTCTCTCTCTCTCTCTCTCTCTCTCTCTCACACACACACACACATACACACACACACACACACACACACACAAACACATGCATGCACACACAGGCATACACACGCTCACTTTATTGCTAAGCACAGTGACTGAGCTCATGATTTTCTTTTGTTTCTGCCTGTAGGGAGTATGTGACCAGTGCTCTCTGCATCCCACTGGCAAGCCAAAAGAGGTAATGATGAGTACAGGCTCTGAGTCTCTTCTGCTTTGATAGCCAAGACATTACAATCATCAATTTTATTTGTGACAGGAGTTCCACTGGGCGTCCTGACTGGACCTGCATTGTGGTGGGGTTCACATCTGGTTACGTGCGGTTCTACACTGAGGTGAGTTGGGTTTCCAGCAGTAGAGAGAGCTAGCTGACTGCAGTGCTGTGCATCACATTGTGCCACCTGTGACTTTGTTACCAAGGCTGCAGCCAGGAATCTAAGAGGATAGTCTTACTATGAATGCTGGAAATATGTAACTGATGATTTAGCAGTGGTTCTCCACCTTCCAAACGCTGCTCCCCTTTAACACAGTTCCTCATGTTGCGGTGACCCCCAACCATAAAATTATTTCGTTGCTACTTACTAACTGTAATTTTTCTATTATTAGGAATTGTGATGTAAACGTCTACTTTCCAATGGTCTTTGGGGTTGCAATCCACAGGTTGAGAACCACTGCTTTATAGGGTGAAAGGACAGGTGTGAAACTGTCTGTAGAAGAAAGAGAAGAGATGCTGTACACTTGTAAAAAGAGGACCCGGTGTCCTTGGGATGCTATTGGGAAGTGGTACTGTTTGCCTTCTCCCTGTTGAGTCACTCTGGAGAAAACCAGCAGGGCCCTTTTCTGTGCTTGCTTCTAGAGTGGTGTGCTTTTGCTTGCGCAACTTTTGAATGAGGACAAAGTGCTTCAGCTTAAGTGCAGGACCTATGAAATCCCCCGACACCCTGGAGTGACTGAGCAGGTAATGTAAAGATTATGTTCAGAGTGACAGTGGCGGGGCTGGAGAGAGGGCTCAGCAGTTAAGAGCACTGGATGCTCTTGCAGGGTTCCCAGATTCAATTCCCAGAATGCACATGGTGGCTCAAAACCACCTGATACTCTCCTGTGTCCTCTACAGGCACTAGGCATATATGATACATAGACATACATGCAGACAGAACATCTATACATGTAAAATCAATTAGAAAAAAGTAACAGTGACATTGTTTTGAAGCAATTTTGTTTGCTGTTTTGCCTGGAAATTGAGAGATTTGCCTTGTGACACAGCTGAGCTGGCATAGTCTCGAAATGTAATTTGTAACTAAATAGAATACCAGTCTTTGTAATTTATAAATGAAATATTGTGTTAAAATGACTTTCTTAGTCAGTGTTTTATTGCTATGAAAAGACTCTATGACCACAGCAACTCTTATAAAAGGAAAACATTGAATTGGGGCTGCCTTACAGTTTCAGAGGTTTAGTCTGCTGTTGTCATGGTGGGAAGCATGGAGGCATGCAGGCAGACATGGTACTGGAGAAGGAGTTGAGAGTTCCACATCTGCAGACAGCAGGAAGAGAGAGGAACACTAGGCCTGCCTTGAGCCTTTGAAACCCTAAAGCCCACTCCCAAGTGACACTTCCTCAAACAAGGCCACACCTCTTCAATAGCACCTCTCCTTGGTGACTAGCATTCAAGTCTATTAACCTATTGGAGCCAAACCATTACAGTGACTAACTTAAGGTGAAAATGTATTAATGAAACTTTGTATCTCTTAAATTTTAATTCAAATGTCAAAATTACCTAGTGTAAAAAAAGGTGCTTGTCTCACAGTAAAACAGTAACCACAGCGCTATTGAACCAGCATACTTTTATTCCATTTATAATATACAGGGTTGAAACTTTATAACGAATCTTTCTTTTTGCACTATTTAGTTCCAGAAGATTCCATGTTAAACAAACATATACTGAATGCATACATGAACTCAAATTGTGCAGTAAGTTACAGGAGTTATAGAAAAACCAGTCCAGTGTGAGAAACTAGATTTTTGTCTGTCAGCATCTAAGAATGAATTAATCAATAACATAAACAGTTAGTCAGTCATACAGTCAAAATAAACTACACCTTTAGGGAAGGGTGAGCTGACTGCGGAGAGGAGGAAATTCCTGGGGTGAGATTTGCTGTGAGCCGGTGGGTAATGGGTGTGCAGTTTAATGGTTAGTGGGAGAAGAAAATGATGTGGGAGGTGATATATGCTGTGAATGTTTTATTGCCATTGGTTAATAAAGAAGCTGCTTTCGGCCAATGGCTTAACAGAGTCAAGCCAGGCTGAAAGAGATATAGAGAGAGAGTAGGCAGAGTCAGAGAGAAGCCCCGCTGGAGATAAGCCACAGCCACATGGCGATACACAGATTAATGGAGATAGATTAGTTTAGGATATAAGAGTTAGCCAGAAGAAATACGCTTAAGCTATTGGCCAAACAGTATTGCAAATAATATAGTTTCTGTGTGATTATTTCAAGTCAGGGCGGCTGGGAAACGAACAAGCAGCCTTCCCCTACAAGAAAGGGTTCTATTTACAGGAGTCAGGAGAAAAGTGAGGGCAGGCTCAAATGCAGAACTTTGTACGGGGCAGCAGAGAAGCCCTTAGAAAACAGCGAGCGCCTGATTGGTAAGCAGAAGAATCAGAGTTTGTCTGAACTCAGACTTGACGTAGAGGAGGCTAGAGCAGCTCCCAGAGAAGGAGTAGGTGCAGCCGCAGGCCTCTGGAGTGCTGGTTCTTAGATCTCAGTGTGAGGGAGTACCTGTAGGGATGTGTTTGTTGTTTGGGAGTTTGGTGTTTCTTGTATAGTTCATGTTGTCCTGGAATCCACAATCCTCCTACCTCTGCTTTCCCAGTGCTGTGTGATTACAGGTGTATCTCTGCTTGAAATTGGGTTTTTAAAAATTACTGAGGCAGGAGATTGTGTCAAAAAACAAAATTAAATCATATCTATGTCCTTAATAAAATGGGAAAATTAGATTGGGATGAAGCATAATTGACAAAATGCCTGCCTAATATACAAGACTTGATTTAAGTCCTTAGCTCTGTAACAATAAATAAATAGATGGATGGATGGATACATGAATAGATGAATAGATAAATAAATAAATAAATAAGAAGGCGTAGCATTGGTGATTAGAGGCACCACCTCAGTAGTGTGCTATAGGCCAAATGTGTGTACATTATAAGTAAATAAATAAAATGTGTTTGATAGACTCATGCAAAATATGCATGAGTTTATTTGGGAATGAGTATTGGGACAGGCCTCTGATTTCAAGGGAGCATTTTTAGGTTGTTGAAGGTGTTCTGTTTATTTTTTTTAACACTGGATTCCTGTATGTACTCTTGACTTTCCTAAAACTCACTCTGTGGACCAGGCTGGCCTTGAACTCAGAGACCCGCCTGTCTGCCTGGAATGAAAGGTGTGCGCCACCACGCCCTGTGAGCTTATGTTTTAAGCAGGTGACTTACATTTCTATAGTGACTGTTTTTTTTTTTTTTTGAGCTGAAACAAGATTTCTACTCACTATTATCCAAGAAGTTTCCCACTACACGCAAAACGCATATTGGAGAGGAAGTTGAAGTCTTTGGCCAGAAGGCGCCCTGACACTAATTCCTGCTTCCTTTTGCCGCTTCCTCTGAATGCTTTGTGTCTGCAGTTGACTGTTCAGTCATAGCCTTGAACTAAGTGTGATTCTCACCTGTTCATTTGCTGAGTCTGTTTTCCTTATTTCCACAAAGAATGAAGAACTTAGCATCCTATATCCAGCTGCCATTGTGACTATCGATGGCTTCAGTCTTTTTCAGTCCCTCCGTGCTTGTCGGAACCAGGTGGCAAAAGGTAATGTTTTGGCAAGAAGGGTCTGACTTCTGGTGATAATAGTTTTATTCAGTGTGGCCTCCTCACACGCGTGAGGCGTTTCCTGCAGGGAGTGCTGTTTACAAGCAGGGGCTGGAGCCCCCATGCTGCTCAGATGTGGCAGTGGAGTGTGGCAGCCTGAGAGCAGCATGTTTTCTTCACTTAACTCAGAAACATAGTTTGGTTGGGAGAGAGATGGTCTCTGGGCAAGGATTTGGGTACAGCTAGCAAACCTCTCCCTAAATGAGACGCTCTCAGACACATGCACTAAACCCTCTGATCCCGTTGCCTCCCACTTCACTGAGGATAGAGGCATCTGTGTGTGTTGGCACATGTTCTCATGGGGGGAGGCATCTGTGTGTGTTGGCACATGTTCTCATGGGGGGAGGCATCTGTGTGTGTTGGCACATGTTCTCATGGGGG
>PVIU01033189.1:0-12683 GCA_004026605.1 Ondatra zibethicus
TACCATTACATGGATGACATTTTGTTGTCTGATTCAAATAAAGATACTTTAGAAAGGATGTTTGAAGAAGTAAAGGAAGTCTTGCCTAAATGGGGATTACAAATTGCTCCTGAAAAGATTCAAAGAGGAGATTCTGTTAATTACCTAGGTTACAGAATAGGTTTACAGAAAATTAGAACACAAAAGGCACAAATTAGGAGAGACCGGTTGTGGATTCTTAATGACTTTCAAAGATTGTTAGGAGACATTTCCAGTCTACGACCAGCTGTTGGGATAACACCTGATCTAATTGTTCATTTAAAGAAAACCTTAGATGGTGATAAAGATTTGAATAGTCCCAGAGAATTAACATCTGAAGCAGAAAAGGAACTGACAATGGTTAAGGAAAAATTACAGGAGACACATGTGGATAGGGTAAACCCAAATCTTAAATGTATTGCCTTCCAGAATTTCTTCTACAGGGATTTTAATACAGAGGGAAGATATTATTTTAGAATGGATATTTATACCACATAAACCAAGTAAAAAATTAAAAACTTATGTGGAAAAAGTCTCTGAATTAATTATAAAAGGTAGACTGAGACTTTGTCAACTAGCAAGTATAGACCCAGCAGAAATTATAGTGTCTTTTACTACTGATGAAATAAAAAAGTTATGGGAAGATAATGAACCATGGCAAAGAGCTTGTGCTAATTTTTTTGGGAGAAATTAATAGCAACTATCCCAAAAGTGATAGACTTAACCTCATAAAAAGAACTTCTTGGATTCTTCCTTGAATTGTACTTGATGCACTAATAACTGGATCCCATATATTTTATACTGATGCAAATAAATCAGGGAAGGCAGGTTACAAATCAGAAGAACTGAGTAAGTTGGAAAAAAAGCCCTTATAATTCTGTCCAGAAGGCAGAATTATATGCCATTCTTATGGTGCTAAGGGATTTTAAAGAACCTCTTAATATAGTTATGGATTCACAATATGCAGAGTTATCTTGCATATTGAAACCGCAGAATTTATACCAGATGACACAGAATTGACTTCATTGTTTATCCAGGTGCAATACATAAACCGGAATAGGCTTTGTCCTATGTACATAACACACATTCGATCCCATATGGGTCTGCCTGATCCTCTAGCACAAGGTAATACTGAAATTGATCAATTATTGATTGGAAGCGTGTTGCAGGCCTTAGAATTTCATAAAAAACATCACGTCAATAGCAAAGGTTTAAATAGTTTTCTATTACATGACTACAAGCTAAGGAGATTATAAAGAGATGCCCTACTTGCTCTTTATATAATCAAACACCGTTGCCTGCAGGAAGTAACCCAAAGGGTACTCAAAGGAATGAAATCTGGCAGATGGATGTGTTCCACTTTACAGAATTTGGTAAATTAAAATATGTACACCACACCATAGACACATATTCAGGTTTCCAATGAGCAACTGCCCTGAGCTCAGAAAAGGCTAATTTGGTAATCACACACTTATTGGAAGCTATAGCCATCATGGCTATAGCTCTCTCCCCTCTCCCAGCAAAGTTTGTCCTCAGGCTTAGGGACATCATTTAGGGGTTGATTATAATTGGTATACGGTTGAGGGTTGGGGGAGGAATTTTATAAGCTCAGGGACCTTTTTGAAAAAAAAGAGGGAAAATTGGATAATGGGATAATAGATTATACCTGCACAAATAAAGACAGACAATGGTTTAGCATATGTATCTAAGAAAATGAAATGCTTTTTTGCTTATTATAATATAAAGCACATTACAGGTATACCAAATAATCCTACAGGTCAGGCAGTTATGGAAAAGTCAAATCGTACAATAAGGGATATGCTGAACAAACAGAAAGGGACAGAAAATACCCCCAGAAATAGATTACATAATGCTTTGTTAACACTGAATTTTCTTAACGCTAATGAGAAAGGAACAATAGCAGCAGAGAGGCATTGGATAACGGAAAAAACTTCTGAATTGAAGCAACCAGTATATATCAAGGATGTGCTTACCTCACAATGGAAACCAGGAGATGTATTATGTTGGGGCAGGGGTTTTGCTCTTGTTTCCACAGGAGATAAAAAAATTATGAATGCAATCAAAATTAATAAAACTTTGCTTTGAAAAGGAAAAACCTATTGAAACAGAGAAATGACAGCTCGTCCACACTGGTGATGACTATACAGGTGGTAAGAAAAGCATTTAGGATGGGGGCAGTGTCCTGTTCTTGTCTTTGCAGGAAAATACTCATCTTCGAAAGTTCAAGAAACCCCTGATGTTTAAATGATAACAGGTAGAAAAATAACTTTCCAATAAGGATCATCAAGAAAATCAAATATGGTTCGTAAGTACAAATGATACAATGTATACATTTACATATATGCATATGTATGTATATGTTTATGAATATATACGGCTGGTTTTAGAGTTGGACAATGGCTCTATCCTTCTTTAAATCCAAGCGTGTTGGTAAAAGAAAAAACCCAGAGAATCTATCTCATGTCAAGTGCCATTTGATGTGGCACAGAAAGAGAAAAGTATTTAGAAAATATCTTTGCTTTTCTTCATATCTATTTTTGTCTTTATCATACCTTTCATTGAATATATATGTCTGTATATGTCTATATAAATAATGCTTAAGTTTTCCACAATGAACAATGAATTTTCCTCCAGTAATCCTTGAAGTTTCAGGAAGAAGATGGGGCACCATAACGACAACTCCACCTGGTTGATATGACTTCATGATACTGATAGTGCTACTACAAGACCTGTTTTGGGTACCAGTTGCATAAGATGATCCAACTTGGTTAGCTGAAATGGTGCACATCTTTTACAACGTTTTTGCCAGACTTCCACAAAATACTCAGAGACTATTTGCAATCTTACCAGACATTAATCTTGAAATGTAATCATCATTTTACTTTCACAGGATCCCCTAGAAAAAATGTCACCCCCATGACAGGTGGAAGTAATTCTAGAAGACGACGTCCCCTCTCCCAGCAAAGTTTGTCCTCAGGCTTAGGGACATCATTTAGGGGTTGATTATAATTGGTATACGGTTGAGGGTTGGGGGAGGAATTTTATAAGCTCAGGGACCTTTTTGAAAAAAAAGAGGGAAAATTGGATAATGGGATAATAGATTGGTATTTGTGAGTTATTGTTTACAGACAATTACATTGGTATAGATTCTTGTATATTGATACAAAGTTAAATTATATTGTATATTGTATGCATGCATGCTTCTACCTCTGTTTAAACATTTTTATGTATTGATACATATATATATTTATCATATTGCAGTGTACACTTCTGTCTCTGATCAAGATACTTGTACATTGTTTACATTTGGAGGTCATTGTCCTTATTTATTGCACAGTTGTTTATTGTCTTAGTCTTTAGGTTAGATAGGTAATAAGAATTATAGATCAATAGTAATCTATGGTTGTCATACTTATAGTTAGACTAATCAGGTTCTTTAGATACATAGAGATTATATCCTGTCTAGATAGATAATTTTCAACCACTTCAAGGATCTGTGGAACATCACATTTATATAACTTAGGGTTTTGTTGACTTGAAACATAATTGCTCCTGGCAGCACTGATCTATTCCCGAGAGAATGTTAACCACTAAAGACACTCCACTTGGAGCCTGTTTTCTTCTTGGCAAAAATTGGCCTTAGGGCAAAGAAATGCCAATACCTCAACCACTGACAAGATATAGTATCCAGAAATGGGTAAACAGGACTGTCAAATCTTGCCAAGACAGGGTAAGACGGTTTTGAAAAATTTCTTGCCTTTGAAAATGGTCTGGCAGTTATTCTAGGCCATAGCCAAAGTAGGTTGCTTCAACGTTGCAAAATGAGACTTTGGGTAGCTAATTGTCTCTGTCATATATCGCTCTCTTTGGAAGCTACTTGATTGTACTTCCTGCCTGCTCAAATAATATTATCTCCCTTCTAAGGCCTTTGATAGGGTTGAGGATTAGATAATCATAGTTACTGTCCTCTTATGATCTAACCAAGCCATTTCCAATACAAGACTTAGACTCCTTAGGATAGTATGTTTATTAAAACATTTAGCATATGTTCCTTGCTTAATATTGTTTATGCTGATTATAATTCTAATCTTATACTTGATATCTGTTCCTAATGTATATTGTTTTGTATTGGGTTTGAAACTCTCTTACTTAAACAAGAGGGAGAGGTGCTGCGGGAGCTACTTCCGCTCCTTCAGCCAATAGCCTTTAAGATACCAGCCCACTGGGGCGTGGTCTCTTTAGTTTTTAAAAAGCAGTGGTTGCTGTGTGCTCTCTCTCTTGCTTCCAGCTTTTGGCTGTTAGACTTTATTCCTGATTGTGCAGAGGGCTGTTGTCTGGAACAGTGATCTGTAAGTTTTTCCCTTTAAATAAATAACCATTTTATTAATCACAATTAAAAACTGGTGTGGGATTGTTTCATGATTATGCCTTCAAAATAAAATGAATATTGGAGGTGAAGTTCTTGTGAAGAATAATATGATCTCTGGGAGTAGAGGGGAGATGACAAATAGTGATTGAGAGGGAAAATGATAAAAAAATACACTGTATACATGTATGATATTCCCAAAGTGTAAAAAATTACTAGTAACATTTTAAAAGAATGATGCTTTAAAAATCTCAGAGAAAATAGGACAGCAGGTATCAATAGATATAAGAGACTTAACAGGGTTGACCATATTAAGGCCATACTTACATAGCCATGTTAATGAGATTTCATGGATGTATCTTCTGACATTTCTACAAAATACTGTCTTACAGCAAGCAACCTGCTCTTCTGGTTCTTACAGTTATTCCATCACCTCTTCCAGTCATTCTGAGCCTTAGATGCCGGTTTTATTTAGTACATGTATCAGCAGAAACTGAGCTTGACATAAGTAGCCATGCTAATCTGAACATGGAAAAAAATCTCAGGGGGCCTCAACATTAAACAAAGAACTATGGGTAACTCAGGAATGCTGAGAATGAGAAAAATTGTCTTTCCCTGAGAAGGGCACACCAATTGGTTATCAAATACCAAATGGTCATCCCTGAAAGCATCGTATAAGCAACATTATATAGACTGAGCAGGCTGTATTTATTTATTTAGGAGTTCACACACAAACATACAGAGAACAACAACTTAAAGAAAACAAGGTTATGAATTTAAAAGAGAGCAAGAATGAGTGCATAGGAGAATATAGAGGGAGAAAGGGGAATGAGGAAATAAAAAAAATAGTATTTTATGAAAGACTAAGGATCAAAAAACATGAAAAGAAGAGGAATTAGCATGGGAAAATCATCAAATGCACCATTAATAAAAGAATAGAGAAAAACAGAAAAATAAAGCACAACTTCCAATGTGAAACTATAAAAGATGAGAAGGACTGAAAGTAGATAATGAGTTTATAATAGACTAAATCTCCCCAACTGACAATGAAATGTTCTTACTGGACAGAATATCAGCAACAAAGCAGTCTCCTAGATAAATTCTGCTTCTTGAAAGACATATTCTTAAATACGAACTATAGTAAATATTATATCAGAAGAAAAATATTATTGAATATAAAGTATGGAGAAATCCAAATAATAAGTAAGATTATAGAGTCCTGGAATATAAGTTCCAAGAACAGAGAGAAAAAAGCTGAGATGATCATGTGAAGATAAACACATTTGACATTATGGTTCAAACCAGTACTAGGGATAAACCAACCAGAGCATCTGGGTTTTGTAGATCCAAGCACCACTTTCTGTTAACTGTTTAACAACTTATCATATATGTTGGCTTTGAAAACATATACTTGTTTTCCTTGCAGTTTCTATGTAAGGGGAGTCTAGGAATATCTTAGTTGGTTTGGGGACATTTAGGTCCCACCATGCTTCTCATGCTTCTTAGCTGTACTGTACTCTCAGCTCATTGATGAAAAGACTAAATGAAAGGTGTCTTGGTCAGGATATGACATATCATTAAATAGAGATGTCTTGTTTAAAAGATATTTCATTTTGTTTCAAAGTGCCATTCACCCTTTTTTTTTTTAGGAAATAATGTATACACCCAGTTGGTGACAGAGTTAATTTCTTTATGATTGTGTGAACAAAGGCTTTGATCAATGGCTAGAGGCACAACTTCATGCGAGATAAAAATTCAGCATGGAGAAAGGGAAGTAGTCATGAAGTCCCTCAGGTTCAGATGTTATATGTTCTTCTGTGTCATGTGACCCCACTTAGAGGCAGTTCACAGTGTGAAACTTTGAGGTCTAGAATCAGCCTTTCTTTCCTTGTTATATTCTTCCCTTCCCCTTCATTTGATTAAAAAGTTGACTTTTTATTTTTTGTTTTGAGAGGTTGTTTGTTTTTTTGTTTGTTTTCATGCAACATGATGTCATTAAGAACTGGCATGCCATCACATCTTGTATAGTACATTGGTTACAAATAAGCCATGGATCCTATCTCAAGAAGAAAGGATGATTCCTGGTGCTATAACACTTGGTTTAAGCTCATGAGAACCACCTGAGAATACTATCACAAATCTATTGGAACATGTAAGAATATATCTTAAACATAACTAAAAGAAAAAATAGAGACATCACAATCACTTTAATCGAAACCTTTGCAACAAAGCAGAGAAAAAGATCAGTGCAGTAGAGTCTACAAATGACAAAATCAATAAAGTTGCCCAAAGACCATACAGTGCGCAATGATGAGAGGTTAGATTTTTTTTCAAATGGAACTATCTTCTAAAAATTAGACTTTTGAAGATCACAAAATGACTCTCAATGACCACCAAAACTCTGGAAGTCCTATTGCTTTCTAGAGGTGAATTAGATTCTATTATAATTTCCATCACATATACATTACTATAATATGAAGATGCGAAGAAGTAAATAAAGGTTAAGAGATCATCAAAGCAGGGTGAGACTAAGATCCTAAAATCTTAGAAATTATACATTTATGAATAAGGAATACATCACAGAAATGTTTAGAAATAGAAGCCAGAAGATTTTTTGCTTGAGCTTTATTAACTATTTGGCATATTAGAGGTAGAAGCATTTCTTATTGGAGGATATTTGTGGACAAAAGAATGAAAACCAAATATTTAAATTTTCACAACAAAAAGTATAAACAATTATATGATATGTAAGAAATGAAATAATAGATGTTAAAATTGAAATTTGTAAAATAGAAAGAATAATAAAAATTAAGACAAAAATGAAATAGTAAAATGAGCAAGAAAAGAACACACACACATATACACACAAATCCAAAGTGTGACATCATATAAATGAGGAGTGCTTCCTATGAAACAAATTAGCATATAGTGGTTAAAAGGCATTCTGTGTGGTATGGGGATTTAGAATACAGTAGAATACTTACTTAGAATGTCTGTGGTCCTGGCTTTGATTTCTAGCAATAGAAAATTCTTCTAAAACAATTATTTGAGGTTTCAGTAGCATTCTTTCCATACCCATGGTGATTGCATATATGTGATTTCCTTAACAGATATTCACTGAGTTGAACATGCCTTATACAATATGATAGTAAACTTTAATTATCAGTTTGACACAATCTAAAAAACCCAAGAAGAAAGACTTAATAAGAATGTCTAGATAAGCCTGGCTTTTGACATGTCATTATGGGGTTGTCTTGATTGCATTAGCTCCTCTACTGTGGGTGGAACTATTCACTTGGTAGATGATCCTGAGTCCTATAGGAGTGTAGGTGCAAGACGGCAAGCATAATTCCATTGTTTTCTGTTCTAGAGTATAGATATAATAAGACTAGCTACTTCTAATTCCTGTTACCTTAACTTCCCCACAGTGATAGCCTGTAATCTAAAATGGTGAGAGAAAATAAACCCTTTCATGCTGTGGATACAGCAAAGCATTTAAGAGCCAGAGATAAATGTGAATTTGTATTGAAGCAAGAGTCTATTCTGGACATGACAGGATTTTCTACACCCACAAACACACAGTACATCCTGGAAACCCACTTTCTTCCAAATCCCCACTTGAGCACTATGATTAAAGGTGCAAGCTGCCACATATGCCTTCTTACATACCCTTGGGCATCTAAATACAGGTCCTTAGGCTTCATCAGTAAACATTTGACTGACTCATTTATCTCCATAATGCATTTTTAAATTTTTTATTGATTTCTATTGAGCTGTACATTTTTCTCTGTTTCCCTCCCTGTCTCTCCCCTCCCCTTCAGCCTTCCCACAAGTTCTCCATGTTTCCATTTTACTCAGGTGATCTTGTCTTTTTCTACTTCCCATGTAGATTAGATCTATGTAAGTCTCAGTGTCCTCATTGTTGTCTAAGTTCTCTGGGATTGTGATTTGTGGGCTGGTTTTCTTTGCTTTATGTTTAAAAACCACTTATGAGTGAGTACATGTGATACTTGTCTTTCTTTGTCTAGGATACCTCATTCAAAAAGATGTTTTCTAGCTCCATCCATTTTTCTGCAAAATTCAAGATGTCGCTATTTTTTTCTGCTGTGTAAATGTGTGCCATTCTTATCCATTCCTTGGTCGAGGGACATTTAGGTTGTTTTCAGGTTCTGGCTAAGACAAACAATGCTACTATGAACATAGTTAAGCACATGTCCTTGTGGCACGATTGAGCATCCTTTGGATATATACCCAAAAGTGGTATTACTGGGTCTTGAGAAATATTCTTTCCTAATTTTCTAAGAAATCACCACACTGACATCCAAAGGGACTGTTCCAGCTTACATTCCCACCAGCAATGCAGAAGTGTTCCCTTTACCCCATAACCTCTCGAGTATAAGTTGTCATCAGTGTTTTTGATCTTGGCCATTCTTACAGGTGTAAGATGGAATCTCAGAGTTGTTTAGATTTGCATTTCTCTGATGGCTAAGGATGTTAAGCCTTTCCTTAAGTGCATTTCAGCCATTTTAGATTCCTCTGTTGAGAGTTCTCTGTTTACACCTGTGTGCCATTTCTTTTATTGGATTATTTGTTCTTTTGATGACCAATTTCTTGAGTTCTTTGTATATTTTGGAGATAAGACCTCTGTCTGATTTGGGGTTAGTGAAGATCTTTTCCCATTCTGTAGGCTGTTGGTTTGTCTTGTTGGCCATGTCCTTTGCTTTACAGAAGCTTTTAAATTTCAGGAGATCCCATTTATTAATTGTTTCAATGTCTGTGCTGCTGGGGTTATATTTACAAAGTGGCCTCCTGTGCCAAGGCATTCAAGAATACTTTTCACTTTCTTTTTTTTTTTATAAGGTTCAGTGTGGTTACCTTTATGTTGATGTCTTTGATCCATTTTGACTTGAGTTTTGTGCATGGTGATAGACATGGATCTAATTTTATTCTTCTACATGTGGATATCTGGTTATGCCAGCACCATTTGTTAAATATGCTTTCTTTTTTGATATTTTTTGCTTCTTTGTCAGTAATCAGGTGTTTGAAGGTGTTCGGATTAATTTCTGGGTCTTCGATTTGGTTCCATTGTTCCTTCTGTCTGTTCTTAAGCCAATACCAGCCTGTTTTCAGTACTGTAGCTCTGTAGTAGAGTTGAAGTCAGGGATTGTGATGCTTCCAGAAGTTATTTTATTGTACAGAATTGTTTTGGCTATCCTGGGTTTTTTTGTTTTCCCATATGAAGTTGAGTACTATTCTTTCAAGGTCTATGAAGTATTTCACTGGGATTTTGATGGGCATTGCACTGAATCTGTAGATTGCTTTTGGTAAGATTACCATTTTTCACTCTTTTAATTTCACCTACCCAAGAGCATGGGAGATCTTTCCACTTTTTGGTGTCTTCTTCAACATTTTTCTTCAAAGATTTAAAGTTCTTGTGATACAAGTCTTCCACTTGTTTGGTTTGAGTTACTCTGAGATATTTTATGTTATTTATGGCTATTGTGAAGGGTGTTGTTTCTCTGATTTCTTCCCCATCCCTTTTATCACCGATGTGCAGGTGGGCTACTGATTTTTTTTAATTAATCTTGTATCCTGCTACATTACTGAAAGTGTTCATGAGTTATAGAAGTTCCTTGGTAGAAATTTTGGGGTCTCTTATGTAAACTATCATATCATCAACAAACAGTGAGAGTTTGACTTCTTTTCTTTTTGTATCCCCTTGATCTCCCTTTGTTGCCTATTGCTCTAGCTAGGACCTCAAGAACTATATTGAATAGATATGGAGAGAGTGGACAATCTTGTCTTGCTTATTCCTGATTTCAGTGGGATCGTTGGGAGTTTCTCCCCAATTAGTTTGATATTGGCTGATGGCTTTCAGTACATTGCCTTTATTATGTTTAGGTATGTTCCTTGTATCCCTGCTCTCTCCAAGACCTGTATCATGAAGGGATGTTGTCTTTTGTCGAAAGCTTTTTTGGCATTTAATGAGAGGATTATGTGGTTTTTTTTTTTTTTACTTCAGTTAGTTTATATGGCTGATTACATTGACAGATTTTTGTATGTTGATCCTCCTTACATCTCTGGAATGAAGCTGACATGATCATGGTGGATAATTTTTCTGATGTGTTCTTGGATTCAATTTGCCAATATTTTATTTAGTATTTTTGCATCAATGTTCATGAGTGACATTGGTCTGTAATTCTCTCTTAGTAATATTTATCTGTGTTTTGGGTATCAGGGTTATTATAGCCTCATAAAAAGAGTTTGGCAATGTTCCTTCTGTTTCTATTTTGTGGAAAAATTTTAGAAGTATTGGTATTAGTTCTTCTTTGAAATTCTTGTAGACTTCTGAGCTGAAACCAACTAGCCCTGGGCTTTTTTGGTTTGGGAGACTTTTGATGACTGTTTCTACTTCTTCAGCAGTTATAGGTCTGTTTAATTTGCTTATCTGGTCTTGATTTAATTTTGGTAAGTGATATTTATCCAGAAAGTTGTCCATTTCCTTTAAGTTTTCCAATTTTGTGAAGTACAGGTTTTCAAAATATTACCAGATGATTCTCTGTATTTCCTCCATGTGTGTTGTTATGCCCCCCCTCTTCATTTCTGATTTTGTTAATTTGGATATTCTCTCTCTGTGTTTTGGTTAGTTTAGATAAAGGTTTGTCTGTTTTGTTGATTTTTTCGAAGAACCAACTCTTTTTCTCACTGATTCTTTGTATTGTTTTCTTTGTTTTTATTTTGTTGATTTCAGCTCTCAATTTGATTATTTCCTGCCATCTAGTTCTCTTGTGTGAGTTTGCTTCTTTCTGTTCTAAAGTTTTCAAATGTTCTGTTACTTCACTACTGTGGGATTTTTTCCAGCATCTTTATGTAGGCATTTAGTACTATGAACTTTCCTCTTAACACTGCTTTCATTGTATCCCATAAATTTGGGTATGTTGTGTGGTCATTTGCATTGAATTTTAGGAAGACTTTAATTTCTCTCTTTATTTCTTCTTTGAGCAATTGATGACTCAGGTGAGCGTTGTTTAATTTCTATGTTTGTGGGCTTTCTGGAATTAGTATTACTGTTGACTTCTAGTGTTAAACCATGATGATCTGATAAGGTATATTGGGTTATTCCAATTTTTTGTATTTGTTGAGGTTTGTTTTGTTACCGGGCATGTGGTCAATTTTTGAGAAGGTTCCATGAGGTGCTGAGAGGAAGTTATATTATTTACTGTTTGGATGGATTACTGTATAGATATCTGGTAAATCATAACATGTGTTAGATCTCTTATTTCTCTTCATTTTTTGTCTGACTGACCTGTCCAGTGGTGAGAGGGGAGTGTTGAAGTCTTCCACTATTAGTGTGTGGGGTTTAATGTAAGATTTAAGCTTTAGAAGTGTTTCTTTTACATATGAGGGTGCCCTTGTATTTGGGGCATAGATGATCAGTATTGAGATTTCCTCTTAATGGATTTTTCCTGTAACTAATATGAAACGACCTTCTTTGTGTCTTTTGATTGATTTTAGCTTGAAATCTATTTTGTTAGCTATTAGGAAAGCTACACCAGCTTGTATCTTAGGTCTATTTGATTGGTATATATTTTTCCAACTCTTTACTATTAGACGAAGTCTGTCTTTGAGATTGAGATGTGTTTCTTGTATGCCAATGAAGGATGGATTCTGTTTTTGTATCCAATATTAGTCTGTGCTTTTTTATAGGTGAGTTGAGTCCATTTACATTCAGGGATATTAATGACCAGTGATTGATTAATCCTGTTAATTTAGTTTTCATTGGTGGAGATGTTATTTTTTTTATCCATATTCTTTTATTTTTTTCCATTCAAAAATATTTTACAATTCTTCTCCTTCCCCTAGTAACCTCCCGCTTCCCCCATCTCTCCTCCCTCCACCTGCTTCCTTAAAAGAGGGCATGGTGCCCTGCCCTGTGGGAAGTCCAAGGCCCTCCCCTCCATCCCAGCCTAGGAAGATGTGCATCCAAATAGACTAGGTTCCCAAAATGATAATACATGCAGAAGAGATAGGTCCTAGTGTCATTGTTGATGGCTTCTCAGTCTGCCCCCATTGGTAGCCACATTCAGAGAGTCTGGTTTGATCATATGCTCGTTCAGTCCCAGTCCAGCTGGATTTGGTGAGCTCCCATTAGTTCAGGCACACTGTCTCAGTAGGTGGGCCAGACCCTCATGGTCCTAACATCCTTGCTCATCTTCTCCCACCTTCTGCTCTTCGACTGGACCTTAGGTGCTCAGTCCATTGCACTGATGTGAATGTG
>PVIU01033190.1:0-12682 GCA_004026605.1 Ondatra zibethicus
GTGTGTGTGTGTGTGTGTGTGTGTGTGTGTGTGTGTGTTTTGGGGGCGAAGGTGGGATTGGAGGTCAGCCAGTGCAATATAAAATGTGTCTCAATTTTCATAAAAAATGAGGGGAACCCAGCTGTGGCTTCGGCCTCCTGGTGAGAAAGGGACCCAGGGCAAAGGAGGGTAGGTAGCTTCCTTACTTGGGCTAGGGAGGCTAGGAAGTAGTATTTCAGCAACCCAAAGACAACTTTTCACACCCTTGTCATGAAACAGCAAATAGAAGTGTGGAGCCTGGTAAGCAAAAGCATCTCTGCTAGCAGTTGGGGAAGTCCTAATTCTGCATGTATGTATAACGACTTCAAGGAACTGTGGACAAAACTAAGAGTATTGTGATAAGTAAACACAAGAAAAAAATTATTCTCAGAATCTAAAGTCTGAACAAAAAATAATGACTTTAGAAAACATCCACGTGCAACTCCTTTTCTTCCCTAATACGTTAAAACGGAAACAAAGAAACATGACCCTTTAAAACAGTGCTGTCCAGTCTGCCTGCGGTTACATGGGTCATAGTTTCTGGGTTCTAATAAGGTAGGGTCTGCACACTTTGGTAAGGTTACAAGTTACACAAGTAAACAAAACCAGTGAAAACAAACACCGAAGCTCTGGCTTGGCCACACTGTAACTACAAAGAGTCATTGAAGCCAGGCAGTGGTGGCCCACGCCTTTAATCCCAGCACACAGGAGGCAGAGGCAGGTGGATCTCTGTGAGTTCGAGGCCAGCCTGATCTACAGAGTGAGTTCCAGAACAGCCAGGACTGTTTTACGGAGAAACCTATCTAAAAAACAAAAAACAAACAACAACAAAAAAAAGCAGCAGTGGTACACACCTTTAATTCCAGGATTTGAGAGGAAGTAGGCAGATCTCTGAGTTCGAGGCCACCCAGGTCTACGGAGCAAGTTCCAGGACAGCCAGGGCAACACAAAGAAACTTATCTTGAAAAACAAAAGCAATAACAACAAAAAATTGGAATTCATCACTACACTTCTAACTTGCGCTGAACTCAGCCAGCACGCACCCTGACAGCCAGGCTTCCGCGGTTGGCATCCGACAGAGAGCCCTAGCTAGGAGGGAGCTGAGAGCTGAAGGCGCTTGGGCAGCTTCTGCTCTTTGGTCCCCTACCCTACATGACAGTTGAGTTCTGCTAAGGGAGTGTCAGGTAGGCTTCAGAGGCACACATGGGATGGCAATGCCAGGGCTGTGGCTGACCCAGGGCCCGATCCAGTTCTCCTGTGAAGGCCTGAGAGGCCCCTGCCCAGACAACCCCAGCAATGAAGCACCCTGTCGGCTGCTAGGATGTGCCTGGCCTTTGTAAAGATGGTTGCAAGATTGTTCTGGGCAGCTGATTGGGGACGGGAGTTCCTGACATTGAGATCCGAACATCTTCTAAATCCATCTTCAAAAGAGGAAAAATAAACAGGTTTCTTTCTGTTTTCCTTTTCTTGAGAATAAGTTGCAGGCTTTGTATTAAAAAAAAAAAGGATGAGAAGCAGATGTCCACTTGCCAAGCAAACAAACACACCACTAACCCTGACAACAGCTGGCAATCTACTTTTTTGTTTTATTTTTACCTTATTCCTTAAACTCTATTATTTTCTTTGCTATCTGCATGAAATATTTTCAGAGATTCTACATCCACCAAGTGACACTATCCACTTCATGTAATCCTAGCATTTTATGAAAACAGCATTTCTTCTTTTATAATTTATTTTTACTTTATGTGCATTGCTGTTTTGCTTCCAGGTATGTCTGTGTGAGGGTGTCGAATCTCTTGGAACTGGAGCCACAGACAGCTCTGAGCTGCCACGTGGCTGCTGGGAATTGAACCACCATCCTCTGGAAGAGCCAGTGCTCTTAACCCCTGAGCCATCTCACCAGCCCCCAAAGACAGCATAATTGCTCCTTATCCTGTTGGATGCTCTTGACATTTCTTTCTTTCTTATAACAGGCTTTCTCTGTGTAGACCAGGCTGACCTGAAACTCAGAGATCCACCTGCCTCTGCCCCCCCAAGTGCTGGGATGAAAGGTGAGCACCACCACTGCCTGGCTGCCCAATCTATCTTTCTTATTTTTCTTCTACATAAGTATATGCTGTCAAAATCTAAATTTACTGGAATAAATTTCCTAAGATTTCTTTCATAGTTTTTTTTCCTTTAATTTTTAACATCCTTGCTGAAGTATAATTTACATAAAAGTCTGCCTTTTTTTTCCCTTGAGAGAGGCCTCAAACTCACAGAGATCCACCTGACTTCCATATGCTGGGATTAAAGTTGTGTACCACCACTGCCCGGCTAACTTCTGTCATTTCAATGGTATAATTTCCAGGATATTTTTGATTCAGAATTTTACAACTATCAAGCTTAAAATATAGCATATTTTCACTACATATATGCATTTGAATTAAATTTTATAGACATAGATTTGTTTCAAGAGTTTTTTCCCCACAAAATATCTTAACTCCATTTTTTTCTTAGTTGAATGATTTCTTTTTGAAAGAGAAGATTGAATAAAAGACCAATTTTAAAAGTTTTTTTTTTTTTTAAAGTTGGGGATGAGTATGTTAGGAGGTTGTAGGGAATAACCTTTAAGAGATCAGCCCCTAATGGCTATAGAGATGGTTGCGTGGTTAAGAGCACTAGCTGCTCTTCCAGAGGACCCAGGTTCAATTCCCTGCATCTACATGGCAGCTGACATTTGTCCCTAACGCACATTCCAGGGGATCTGGCACCCTCACACAGACATACATGCAGGCAAAACACCAAGTCACAGAAAACAAAAATATATTTAAAGCGATCAGGCCTAAATCATGCTGGTGGAACACCCTTCTAATCCCAGCACTCTGGAGGCAGAGACAGGCAGATCACTGAGTTTGAGGCCAACCTTGTCTACAGAGCAAGTTCAAAGGACTCCAGGATGGCCAGAACTACACACAGAGAGACGATGGGGGGGGGGGATAGGGCTTAGTGGGAGGTCTTAGTCCATGTGAGTATGTCCTCAGTACTTGCTTTATGAAATAAATTACAAGAAAAGATGTTGGGATCCTAGGCAGTCAGCCTCCAAGATGACTTTTAGTGATTCTCCCTTACCTAGGGTTTGTGCGATCAATAGGAGTGTTCATTGCAGCCTTCTGCCCCTTTCTTCTAGCGTCCGTTTGGAGGGGAGCTAGTCACCTGTCAGTCTTTTGTGTCAGCCCTAAAAGGGCCACATGGAGAGAAACAAGAGACCCACAGCTGGGCCTAGTGGCCCAGACCTGTAATCCCAGCACTCGGGAGGCAGAGGCAAGAGAATTCTTTGTGAGTTGGAGGCCAGCCTGGTCTACAGAGCTAGTTCCAGGACAGTCAGGGCTACACAACGAAACCCTATCTCAGGAAAAAGCAAACAAGAGTAGGTGCTTTAAAAAAATCTTGGGGTAGCCGGGCTGGAGAGACGGCTCAGCGGTTGAGAGCACTGGCTGTTCTTCCAGAGAACCCGGGTTCAATTCCCAGCACCCACATGACAGCTAACAACTGTCTGTAACTCCAGTTTCTGAGGATCTGATGCCTTCACACCAATCCACATAAAATAAAGTTAAAAAAAAAAAAAACGGGGCTGGAGAGATAGCTCAGAGGTTAGGAACACTGACTGCTCTTCCAGAGGTCCTGGGTTCAATTCCCAGCAACCACATGGTGGCTCACAGCCATCTATAATGAGATCTGGTGCCCTCTTCTGGCATGCAAGCATACATGGAAAGAATGTTGTATACATAATAAATAAATAAATCTTTAAAAAAAAAACTTGGGGTATAGCTTGGTGAAGTGTTGTCTAGCATAGCATACACTAGACCCTGGTTTTAACCTCCAGTGCAGAATTGAAAAAAAAAAAAACCCTTATACACACACACACAAAACCAAGTTTTCAGCCATATGTTTGTGTACTGCTTTGACCGATCCTACTCAGTTAATCAAGCATCCAGAGGAGTTCATGCCTGCCTAGCATTTTATCACAGACTCGTAAGAATCTACAGACACTGGGAATCTATGGGATCCTATATAGATTTTCCCAGAATTTTTAAAATCAGTCTTTATAAACTTTAATAAATAAAAAGTATATGTAGGCAGGCATAGGAGCATAGATCAATAAGGTAGAACTTAATGCTAGCACATGCATAGTTTATAGAGCATAAACTGTTAATTCACACAAAAGGAGATACAAATGACTAATATTTGAAAATCTCCAATATAATAAAACAAAAACTACAAATTAAAACAAATTTTTTCTGACATTTTAATTCATGTGTATAATATCTGTGTGTGAGTGCTTGGTGTGTGCGTTCCCATGGAGGCCAGTAAAGACATTGGATCCTCTAGAACTAGAGTTATAATAGACAATTGTGAGCCACCCACTGTGGGTCCTGGGAGCTGAATTCAGAACCTCTGGAAGAGAAGCAACTGCTCTTGACTATTGAACCATCTCTCCAGCCCCTTAAAACAATTTCTTGGTTGCTGGGTAGTGGTGGCGTGTGCCTTTAGCCCCAGAACTTGGGAGACAGAGGGAAGTGAATCTCTATGAGTTCAAGGCCAGACTGATCTACAGGGTTACTTCCAGGACAGCTAGGGCTGTTATACAGAGAAACCCTGTCTCGAAAAACAAAACAAAAACTAACAAACAAACAAATAAAAAAACCAATTTCTTGGATACTACATTAGAGAAATACCCTTATTTTTCAAAGATTTTAAAAATTATTTTAATTTTTTAAAATTATTTTAAATTACATGTGTATGCATGTATGTTAGTACATGTTACTACAAGGTCTATGGAGGCCAGAAGGTGGTGTTGGGTCTCCTGAAGCTGGAGATTGTGAGCTGACCAAGGTGGGTGCTGGGAATTGAACTTGAATCCTCTGTAAGAACAGCAAACTCGGGCTGGAGAGATGGCTCAGTGGTTTAAGAGCACTGACTGCTCTTCTAGAGGACCCAGGTTCAATGCGTCTGGATCTTCAGACAGTTGTGAGCTGCCATGTGGGTGCTGGGAATTGAACCCGGGTCCTCTAGAAGAGCACTCAGTGCTCTTAACCACTGAGCCGTCTCTCCAGCCCCCCATAAAAATATTTTTTTAAAAAAGAGAGACCCTGTCTCAAAAAATAATAAGGTTAAAAAAAAAAAAAAGAACAGCAAACTTCTAACTGCTGAGCATCTGACCAGCCCCAAAGAGAAATAGTACTAAAATATGTGGTATAAGTGCTCTTAACTGCTGCTGGCAGACATGTAAATTGGAAAGTATGTTTTGAAAATCAATTTGGCAATATTTCAAATTTCATAAAAAAATATTCGTATGAACTGGTATGGCGGTCTAAACCTGTAAGTTCATTATGCTAAGGGATGGAGAATGTAGAAAGATCTTGAGTTCAAAACCAGCCTGGGCTGTATTTACAAATTTTTGGCTGGGTGGTGGTGGCACACGCACTGGGGAGGCAGAGGCAGGCGGATCTCTGTGAGTTCGAGGCCAGCCTGGTCTACAGAGTGAGATCTAAGATGGGCTCCAAAGCTACAGAGAAACCCTGTCTTAAAATCCCCCCACCCCAAAAAGGAACTTGCAGGTGAAATGGCTCAGCAGATAAAATGGCTGAGTCTAAAGACCTCAATCCCCAGTCATGTGGGAAAGGTGAGAACTTTCAGACTTCTCCTTCAGCTTTTACATGCACATGTGTCATGCATGTAAACCAGTCTTCCGGATAAACATTTTTAAAAACCAAACACAGAAAAATTGCCGGGCTAGGGGTGGGTGGCATGTTGGGGGCACAGGGGTCCTTGTGTTCACAAAGAAGCCCTAAGGAGAACCGGGAATGTTAAACACCCGGGAGCCTCTGCTCAATGCGGGAGATAAAACACCTGCTTTCCTGCCCAGAAGGCTGGGAGTAGATTTTTTAACAACCTTGTGACCTTTATGCTACCCGGAGAGGCAGACCTTACCCACCTTTGCTATAAAAGCAGACCTCACCCAAATTCCCCAGGATGATTATTCTAGTCTCTTCCCTTTCTAGACCATTACCCATCCTTAGGAGTTGCCGTGTGTTCTTTCTGGTCTCTATGCTATTGGTTGGAGACCACACTAAATTCTAGGCCTTTTAGCCAGAGAACCACCCTCAAGGTCACATGTCCTTTGTCAAAGTCTCTATGTAGTTACATCTTAAGCTTTATTGTGTACCTGGATTGGACTGACTGTTGCCAGCAAACCTTTTCCCGAATGGTACAGTGTTTTAAATATGCCGACAGTGAATTTGATTCCCCGAAATCTGATCCAGGTTGACAAAGTCAAACTGAACTGGCGCTTCCCTGTGTGAGACAATTACAGGTACACCCATCAGTGGCACACACCTTTCATTCCCGCAAAGGTAGGTCTATGATATAGGCCTGAGAGGGACCTTAGCTGGTCGGGGACCATGCGGGACACAGAACACGCCATGCGGAGAGAGCTTGGGGAGTATGAAGTTTTATTTAGCAAGAGGGTACTGGAAAGATTTGGGAGAGTAGCGGGGAGGAAGGGTGAGAGGAGACGAGAGAGAAAGAGAAAGGGAGAGAGAGAAGAGAGAGGAGAAGAGAGGCAGAGAGCTGCCTCTTCAGAACAGTGGAGAGATAGGAAAGGGTGGGGTAGAGGTTTGCCTTAGGGCACTGAGAGAAACTGGGAGTGGGCGGAGCTTGACTATTAAAGGACAGGGTACTGACAGGGAAGGCCAGCATAATCCTGAGTTCCAGACCAGCCTGGTCTAGAGACAGTTCTAGGACATCCAGAGCTACACAGAGAAAACTTGTCTCTAAGGAAAAATAATCACATTAAAGTGTTCCACACAGTGCACATGCCTTTAGTTCTGTGGTTCTCAACCTTCCTGATGCTACAACCACTTAATACATTTCTTCATGTTGTGGTGACTTCCAACCACATCGTGGCTACTTCATAACTGTAATTTTGTTCCTGTTACAAACCCTAATATAAGCAAAAAACTTTATTCCACCCATGGAAAGAATCAGCAGGCCCAATTTCACCATTAGGACTTTATTTTAGTAAAATAAATTTAAATGGAGAATTTTTTAAAATTTTCTATTGTTTATTTAACTTTTATGTGCATTGGTGTGAAGGTGTCAGACCCCCTGGAACTGGATTTTCAGACAGTTGTGAGCTGCCATGTGGGTGCTGGGAATTGAACCCGGATCCTCGGGAAGAGCAGTCAGTGCTCTTCACTGCTGAGCCATCTCTTCAGCCCCATGAGAGAGTATTTTTTTTAAAGATTTATTTATTTATTATGTATACAACATTCCTTCCATGTCTGCCTGCATGCCAGAAGAGAGCACCAGATCTCATTATAGATAGCTGTAAGCCACCATGTGGTTGCTGGGAATTGAACTCAGGACCTCTGGAAGAACAGTCAGTTCTCTTAACCTCTGAGCCATCTCTCCAGCCCGAGTATTTTTTTTTTAAAGACTAGTCAAGTGCAGTAGTGAGAAGGGGGGGAAAGTGTAGAACAGGAGTTCAATCAGTAACTGACTGTGAACAATCAATTGAGATAACTCACTACCTTTGGACCAGCCAAGGAGAGTATTATAGAGATACTAATTTTCATTTATATGATTAGAAAAAATAAAGAACTAGCTTTTGTATGATAATCAAGAAAAGACACATACATTATATCTTAGGGTCTAAAAGTATTAAAGATATAAAGTAATAGTCTGAGGAAATTAGCATTACATTATAAGCTCCTGGAAGGGGATGGGGCAAAATGAGTGACTTCCTTATCTTTTTATTATCTGTGTATATGGATCAAATTTTTCCATATCTACATATTACTTTTCTTTTCTTTCTTTCTTTTTTTTTTTTTTTTTTTTTGGTTTTTCAAGACAGGGTTTCTCTGTAGCTCTGGAGCCTGTCCTGGAACTAGCTCTTGTAGACTAGGCTGACCTTTGAACTCACAGAGATCTACCAGCCTCTGCCTCCTGAGTACTGGTATTAAAGGCATGCACCACCACTGCCTAGCTTGTTTTGTTTTTCAAGACAGGGTTTCTCGCTGGGCAATGGTGGCACACGTCTTTGATCCTAGCACTTGGGAGTTCGAGGCCAGCTTAGGCTACAAGAGCTAGTTCCAGGACAGCCAGGACTGTTACACAGAGAAACCCTGTCTCTGAAAAAAACAAAAACAAACAAACAAACAACAAAAAAAGGCGCGAAGTTTCTCTGTGTAGCCTTGGCTGTCTTGGAACTCAATCTGTAGATCAAACTGGCCTCAAACTCAGAGATCTGCCTGCCTCTGCCTCCTGAGTGCTGGGGTTAAAGGGATGTGCCACCATGCTTGGCTTTCTTTTCTTTTTATGAAGTTAACAATCTTTTTTTTTGTTGTTTTTGTTTTTGTTTTTTTTTAAAGATTTATTTATTTATTATGTACACAGTGTTCAGCCTCCATGTATGACGGCCGGCCAGAAGAGGGCACCAGATCTCATTACAGATGGTTGTGAGCCACCATGTGGTGGCTGGGAACCTCTGGAAGAACAGTCAGTACTCTTAACCTCTGAGCCATCTCTCCAGCCCTTGTTTTTGGTTTCTTGAGACTGGGTTTCTCTGTATAGTTTTGGAGCCCAGAACTCGATCTATAGACCAGGCTGGCCTCGAACTCACAGAGTTCCACCTGTCTCTGCCTCCTGAGTGCTGGGATTAAAGGCATGTGCCACCACTGCCAATGAAGTTAGCAGTCTTAAACCAGGGTGTAGCAATGCATACTTTTAATCCCAGAATTTGGGAGGCAGAGGCAGGAGGCTCTCTGTGAATTTGAGGCCAGCCCAGATTACATAGTAAGTTTCAGACAGCCAGTGCTATGTAAAGAGACTCTGTGCCCACCCCCAAAAAGGAATGAAATAAAATAAAGCAAAGCAAAACATAACTATCTTAGCCAGTTATGATAGCACATGACTTTAACACCAGCACTCAGGAGGCAGAGACAGGTAGACCTTTCATGAATTTGAGGCTAGCCTGGTCTACATAAGGCCTTTCAAACTTGCTGTGTGGCTGAGGATAATATTGAACTCCTTGAGCCTCCTGTCTCCCCATTTCCAAATGGTAGTATTACAAATCCTACCACATCCAGATTGGCATGTAAATTTTTGGGGGGTTGGGAGGGACATTTTGAGACAGGGTTTATCTGTGTAGTAGTCCTGGCTGTCCTGAAGCTCACTTTGTTGACCAGGCTGGCCTCGAACTCACTGAGATCAGTCTGCCTTTGCCTCCTGAGTGCTAGGATCTTTCATGCAGCTTGGCATGTAAGTTTTTTAAGATTTATTTTGAATCACGTGTGTTTGTCTTTGTGAAGAAATGTATCCATGTGAGTACAGGTACCCACAGAGCCAGAGGGGTACTGGGTCCTGTGGAGATGATGTAAATCATGAAGAGCCCTAAACATTACAGGAGAATTTTAAATATCACTTATTGTTAGCTATTATATTATGTCTTTATCTGATTAAATCCACAGATATTTTTGCTTCACCCATAATATAAAAGAATAAACAATTCCTAAGTTAAATAGAGAAGGAAGTGGAGTTAGGGAGGAGTAAGAAACTTCTGGGAGTTTTATTAGATCCTTTCATGGACTACCTGTTTGTTTTTTCAAGGAGGGTAAGACCATTTCTTATCATGTACCAAAGGCAAATAAAGGCAGTTAGGTAGACGGTATAAAGGTTCTGATATGGAGTCCAGTGGGGTTGAAGATGTGGATCAGGGATAGAGCATTTCCAGAGCTTGTAAGAGGTCTTGGGTTTTAAGCTCAGCACAGGGATGGAGGGGGCACACACACACACACCATAATCCAAATGTCAGATTAGTGGAAGCGAAACCAGAGAAGAGTTTTAATCTAGCATCAACTTGTAATCAAAGATCTTTTACTTTGAGAAGAAGGCTATACACATTAAAGAGGAAAGTTCATTGGAAAATAAGCTATTGAAAAGTGATGTAGAAGTTCTAGTATGTTCTCTGGATATGACCATAGGCCATTGGCAACACAGGCATCAATAAAGGAACTACATATAAGATTCCCATTCACTAATATAAATAAATATATATATTACATATACTTATATAAAGTTTTAGAATTTGCCTGTGAGGGCAGGTAAGACGGCACAGCAGGAAAGAGTGCTTGCTGCACAAGAATGAGGACCAGAGTTCAAAATCTTCAGAATCCTTGTAAAAAGTGATACCCAATCAATAGTAAGAAATGGTTTTTCTTTCTATCAAAGATAACTAGCCCACCAAGGTTCAACATTCCATAAATCTTCCCCACATTTAATCTCCCTGACCTTGTAAAATTTTTATGCAAATATTCCTTAAAAGTGTTTTTAATGTATGTGGCTGTGCCTGAGGGTATGTATGTGCACCACATGCATGCAGGAGCCCAAAGAGGTCAGAAGAGGCATTGGAGTCCCAGGCACTGAGCTGCCATGTGGGTACCATCAACCAAATCTGGGTTCTCTGCAAGAGCAGAAGTACCCTTAACTGCTGAGTCATCTCTCCAGTCCCTTATGCTAATTTTTAAAAAGACTTATTTATTTATTGTATATACGGGGTTCTGCTTGCACACCAGAAGAGGGTACCAAAGCTCATTACAGATGTGTGAAAGCCATCATATGGTTGCTGGGAATTGAACTCAAGTCCTCCAGAAGAACAGTCAGTGCTCTTACCTCTGAGTCATCTCTCCAGCCCAAATTTTTTAATCTTCTCCCTATAGTAAAAATTTATACTTCTCTCTATAGTATAGTTTGGTATTTTTCAGATTTCTCAGAAAATTAGGAAACAACCTTCCTCAAGACCCAGTAATAACACTTTTGGGTATATATCCAAAGGATGCTCAATTGTGCCACAAGGACATGTGCTCAACTATGTTCATAGCAGCTTTGTCATAGCCAGAAACTGGAAACAACCTAAATGCCCCTCGATTGAAGAATGGGTAAAAAAAAGTGTGGTACATTTACACAATGGAGTACTACACAGCAGAAAAAAATAACAACAGCTTGAATTTTGCAGGAAAATGGATGGAATTAGAAAGCATTATTTTGAGTGAGGTAACCCAGACACAGAAAGACAATTATCACATGGACTCACTCATAGGTGGTTTTTAAACATAAAGCAAAGAAAGCCAGCCTACAAACCACAATCCCAGAGAACCTAGACAACAATATGGACACTAAGAGAGACTTATATAGATCTAATCTACATGGGAAGTAGAAAGTATAAAAAGACAAGATCTCCTAAGTAAATTGGGAGCATAGGGACTTTGGGGGAGGGTTGAAGGAGGGAGGGGAGTGGCAGGGAGGGGAGCAGAGAAAAATGTAGAGCTCAATAAATATCACGGGAAAAAATAGCAAACACTCATGCACACACCCACAGGGAGTGGACTTTTTGAAGTCTGTAAATTCCTATTTCAAATTGTGGAGAAATAAGTCAATTGGACCAGTCTGCTCCTGGTCCAGCTGAAGATTGGAGGATGGCAGGTAACATGTTAGCAAACCTTTGAAGGAAGTGATGAAATGCTCATTCAAAGAAGTGAGAGAAATTGTGCATGGTGGTGTACACCTTTACTCCTGGGACTCCAGAGGCAGAGGCTAAAGGGTCTCTGTGAGTCCAAGGTCAGCCTAGTCTATGTATCAAGTTTGAGGTCAGCTAGGACATTATGTCAAGACCCTGTATTCAAAGATCAATTATATTGCCTCACGTATAGTGGCATATGCTGCTTTCACAGCCCTTGGAAGGCAGACACGTGAGCATTAGGAGTGCAAGGTTATCCTTATGTAGTGAGTTTGAGGACAGTTTAGGCTATCTTTTTAAAAAGTCAAATACAAGCCGGGCTGTGGTGGCGCACACTTTAATCCCAGCACTTGGGAGGCAGAAGCAGGAGGATTTCTGTGAGTTGAAGGCCAGCCTGGTCTACAAGAGCAAGTTCCAGGGCAGGCAACAAAGTGACACAGAGAAACCTTGTCTCGAAAAACCAAAAAAAAGTCAAATACATTGAGGGCCTTCTGTGAACAAATCATTTTCTGGAATGTTGGTGCTGAGATATATCAAAAATCTTTTTTTTTTTTTTTGAGACAAGGTTTCTCTGTAGCTTTGGAGCCTGTCCTGGAGCTAACTCTTGTAGACCAGGCTGGCTTTGAACTCACAGAGCTCTGCCTGCCTCTGCCTCCCGAGTGCTGAGATTAAAGGCCTGCGCCACCACCACCTGGCTACAAAAATCTTAAGTATACATTTTGAATTTGTTAGGTTTTGAATTTATTCTTCTCTCATACCTTACATCCTGACCGGTTTCCTCTCCCTCCACTCCTCCCAGCCCCTCCCCACTCCTGCAGATCTAACTCCTCCTCTGTTTCCCTTCAGAAACGAGCAGGCCTCCCATGGATATCAACCAAAGTGGCACGTGGATGTACATGTAGGCAAACACCCACACACAGGAAAGTGGCACATGGATGTACATGTAGGCAAACACCCCCACACTGGAAAGTGTCACGTGGATGTACATGTAGGCAAACACCCACACAGGAAAGTGGCACATGGATATACATGTAGGCAAACACCCATACACAGGAAAGTGGCACATGGATGTACATGTAGGCAAACACCCACACAGGAAAGTGGCAC
>PVIU01033191.1:0-12676 GCA_004026605.1 Ondatra zibethicus
TCACTTCTGTTTCTCTTCTCTTCTGCAGTTTGTGAGCTCTCCAGACAGCCCCTGCCTTATAGCAGGCACTAATTACCCAGTTAACATTGAGCCCACTCCCCTTCTTGAGGGTCTGCGGTCTCGTTCTTGCTCTTTTATCATCCTTGACAATCCACAACAACCCCACAGTCACGAGGAAATCTGCCCTGCCCCTCACCCCTGTAGACTTAAGTCTCAGCTGTCTGTTCAACTAACTCTGCTTAGAAAATATACCACTTTTAGAACACTGTTAGCACCCTTAGTTGAATTCGCCAGCAACTTTTGGTTCATTGGTCTCTCTGCTTCCATTTGCCCCCCCCCTCAGATCTCTGGGTATTCTAAATTCTTCTTCGATATCATATTCTCTTGGGATAAATTCTAAGTTGATCTGTACACCCTGTAAACAATGTAGCAACCTCCTGTGATCTAACATGAAGTCCCTGGCCATAGCCTTTACTTCCCACACTGTCTTTTATTTACTGTTATTTTTTTCCAAGTCAACTTTCTTCTAATCTGAAGAGATGGATATGTTTTAGGGATACCCCCCATCCTTGTCCCTTAGTTTGACTCCCTCTCACTTGGTGCAGGGCTTTGGTAGGATTTTTCTCTGATCACCTTGCCTAAATCCTGTTTCTGTCACTCTGGCCCTTGTTGTTTGCTTTATTTTTTTTTAATCTAACTTTTCACTGTCAAACATTAGGCTCAATTTCATTTATTTTCAGTCTTCCTCAGGTGAGGTGAGTTTCACAGGAGCAGGACTTCATGTCTCCATTCCTAAATGAATGAATTGGCACTGTTAGGAGCCAAGAACTGGGTCCTCTTTGTAAACACAGAGAGACAAAGTTCCCTCCACAGCAGGCATAAAAAGTGATCCTGGGAAACACTAAGCTGCCTTCAGCCTTGGGGTTTGTGTCATAGCTGCCCTCTGAGGAAGGCAAGTGAACATGGGTTAACCATAGGAGAAATACATGACCAAGGAACGGGCTGAATTCCCATGTAGGAGTCAAGATGTTTCCCAACTAACCTCATGATACTTTTCATTGACCAATGGATAATGCATTCAATTCTCATTATTTTCAGGCTTTTAGCCAAAACGAAAACAAAAGCTCTTAAACTAGACCTGCTAATAATTTGGTTACCAATTATCTTTTATTTATTTATTTTAGTTCCTTTTAAATAATTTATTTTCATTTTCAAGATTGTAATATAATTCTATCATTTCCCCTTCAATAAAAGGCATTTATGGTAGGAAAAATTTCCCAAATCTCTAAAATTTGAAAGGAGGCATAGAAAGTTAGTTAGCTTTGGGGGAAGAAATCATTGAAAATGAATAAGTTCACTCTTGGTGTTGTTAATGAAAATAAGCCCTAGGGTGACTTTTCTTGGTTGTTGTTTTGATGAGTTTTTCTAGCCAGTCATTTTAAGACAACACTTCTCAAAATTCTGCTCCGACCACTGCTCCCCCGCCCAGCACCCTGAAGAGTTTTCCAGGGGATCACAGAGGCTATGATAGTTTCCTAAGATGATAGAAATCTTATTTGCCTTTTCATTCTCTTTTTCACACATGTGGGCAGGGGAGTTTTGCAAAGGACACAAATCTTATAACGCTTGCAGCAGATCAGGTGGAGAGAAAGATAGGAGCACTGGTCTTTCGTCTCCTGAGCTAGATCACACAAACTCCTCTCACAAGTTGTACTGTCAAAAGGATCCATTTGTGGTTTCATTGTCTCTATCTGGTTGTTGTAATTTTGGTTTGGCTGCTTAGAACTAAAACCAGGGTCCAGGAGTTCTACTGCTGAGCTGAACACACATCCCTACCCTGGGAAGCTCGGGGACTTTTACAAGTTGTGTTGTCTATGTTACCATGCAGTGAATATATCATTGTTGTTTCTAGACAAATAGTTGCACAAGTTTATATTTTAATTTCTAATGTTAAATGTTAATATTTATAGATATTATTCACATAAACTACAGTTGTGTGGCACTCAGAATAAGTTTTAAAAGTAGAGGGGTCCAGAAAAGTTGACAACCGCTAATCTAAGTCATAAGCCACCAATAATACATTCCTAAATATGTATTGCATGTATGTGTGGAAGTTAAGCTAATTTAAGACAGGAACCTTAGTCACTGGGGTACATCTATTTCTCTGCACTACACGACAATTAGCTATTTTGTGTACCATTATGACTTTCTCTTTCCACTAAGGTCCTCAATTGGTACAAACATTTGATGGAATCTATTTGTCTATAGCAACTGTTCTCAACCTTCCTAATGTTCTGGCCATTTGTTTACAGTTTCTCATATTGTACTGAGCACCAATTATAAAATTATTTTTGTTGCTCCTTTGTAACTGTATTTTGCTACTCTTCTGAACCATAATTTGCATATCTGATATTTAGGATATCAGATATGTGATTCCCAAAGGGGTCATGACCCGCAAATTTAGAAGCACTCATCTATAGCATTAATAAAGGCTCATAAACATTATTTCTCATCAGTCTTCAGAAAGGTTTACAATATAACATTGTAACCAAGAGTGAGTGATCCTGAGACAAACTTCCTGGTTGATTCAACCTTTCTAGATAATTCTGAGAGCTCTAAAGGAGGGATGATGTGTCAGTGGAGATTGCACTTTCGTTCCCTGGCTGACCAGACCCAAATGATCACACAGAAACTATATTAATTACAACACTGTTTGACCAATGATTTAGGCATATTCCTAGCTAGCTCTTATATCTGAAATTAACCCATTTTTATTAATCTGTGTATCGCCACAAGCATGTGGCTTACTGGTAAGGATCTGGCATTCTTCTTCTTTGGCAGCTACATGGCATCTCTCTGACTCCACCTTCTTTTCTCCTCTAGCATGTGCAAGGTTCAATCTCAAGCACCAAAAACTATTTTCTAGAGAGCATCATCTCATTAATGCTACAGTAAGCAGGACCATCACCCATCAATTAGTTATGATAGAAACCACGTACTTTTTATCACCACTCATTGCACATTTTGGAAAATCCTGGCTTATTTATTCAAAAATATTCATGAGCCAGTCCCTTCTCTGCAGCATGCTACAGCAATAAGACCTATTAAACATCTTCCCTAGCAAGATGTATTATTCCAGAACAGGACATATTAATAAATTATTAATAAAAGTAGACTTGACAGAAATTGTGTGCTATGGAAAAAAGTTAGGCAGGGTAGATGGACAAGGAGTGTTGGGATGGGCTTGAGGGTCGGTTAGCAGTAGAGTGAAAAACATTTCCAGTAGACACAAGAGTAAGACATTGAGGAAGGTTTAAACTTGGCCATTCATGAAAAGTTGCTATCTGGATCCATACCAAATAAACTTATTTATAATCATCCCAGGGTTATTCTTTAATCTCCCATGGAAAATATCTTAAGTACCTTCCTATCATGTTCTTTGGTTTCTGGATCCTCTGTGTCTCCTCTCTTTCCCTTGAGCAGAGCCAGGCTGGAAACAAAACTAAAATACATTGCAGAATAGAGAAATGTCCCAATGGCATCATTCAAGTCTACCTTCTTTCTGATGTAAACAGCTCCTTCTGTTTGCTTTTTTGAGATTCACATCTGAGTGTACCCTGTACAATCGACATAGCCATATTATGCCATATTATAAATTCACTTCAAACTTGGCAAGCTCTAGGCTTCCCTGTCATCCATGAACTCTGGAACCACAGCTATACTAAATATTGTTTCACTACCATCTTCTGTACATGGCTGCTCATAGGACATTGAGTCCGCAAATAAACAACACTCACAAACTATAATTCTAGTTTCTATTTATGCAAATTTCATGAAGCCAAAATAGTTTATTAAAATTTTATTGTTTGTTGGTATAATTGTAAACCCTCAAACAGATGAAACCCACATTAGGCCTATAAAACACAAGGCTGCATAATGTGAGCTAACCAAGATGGATGCTGGTTACCAGCCATACAGGGTCATGACACTGGCAAATAATATTCTAACTGTGATTTATTTCAGACCGTGTTTCACTTTTTGCTATGTGCTTTCTCTGTGTTCCCTGGGCAATCTCTCCACTTTTGTGGGGTAGAGAGGGACAGAGTGTCTCCTCTCATCTTTTTAAAAGGCAAGGTTTGATGAAGCTCCAAGGATTCGAGGAGAATTTGAGTGGAAGATATTGTCAGGCTTGGGGCCACTATTCCTGACAAACTCTGATTTGCTTGACTCGGTAATGTGTGAGGAAAGGTTTACCATGGGGTTTGTGTGGAGAAGGCAGGTAGTCCCTGGACAGCACTTGGCCCTGCACACCACTTTGATTCTTCCTCTTCCATACCCCGTGTTTACCTCTCCCCTGACTCGGACCTAGGACATATTTGTTGAAGTGAATCCCAGTCCATTTTCTTCTATAGTAGGAAGAGTTCTCTGTCTTTGTGTGCTAAAAGAGGATGTGTTGTAGGTAGATGTGTATCTTCCAAATGTCTTATTTTTCAAGGTTTGCCAGTACAATGCATATATGTACATTTTGTTGTTGTTAAATTTTTTTGAATAAAATGTAAGTTTAACTTGCTGAAAGCCTCTACTGCTTCTAGTGTTTGTGTGTTTGTTTTTTAAGCTTCAATTTACTAAAATTGCAACAATCTTTTCAGGTTTCCTTTCTTCTTTTTGCACTGGGGTGAATGAATTGGTCTTTCAAGACTAATGCTCAGGTCAATGACTGCTTACTTTAATGAAGGACAAACTCTCTATACGACTGATGAGGAAATATTGTATTTAGGCAGCAAAAGGAATTCAGTGTGTTTAACTTACAATTTGTCGCTATCTTTGTAGAAGGAGGGGGAGGCATATCCTTTTAGAGACTGAAGTTCTTCCAGTGTTGTAGGAATGTAGGTATTGGTGGAACAGGCAATGAATTCAAAGAGAAATGTAGTGACAGAGAATTAAGTAAGATATAGTCTTTGTGTGGGCAAGATTTATCGGGTAGGGCTTGAAAGGCAGAGATGGAATGCAGTGGTCAAACAGGTGAAGAAAGGATGTGAGAATAAATGTGACCCTGGGTCTAAGCTTTGTATATTCTTATTACCTGCACAGCACACTTATTAATACTTATGATAGAGGGGAGTTCTAAAGATTAAATAGTATACTATCAATAGAACCTCTGAGCACAGAACATGTGCTGAGTTCACGATTGAAAAATAGAGTGTCCTCAGGGCAAAGCCTTTCTTGGGGCTTCACAGTCAGCATTTTCAGATTATAGGCATCGGGTCTGTAGATTACATTTTAAAAGATGGAGCTGGGGGTAGCGGCTCATGCCTGTAACATCAGCATCTGGAAGGCTGAGGCAGAAGGGTTGTTGCAGTTCAAGATTGGTTTCTCTACCTCATGAGTTCCAGACCAGCCTGGGATATAGACTGAAACCCCATCTCAAAACAAACAAACAAACAAAAGCAATAAATCAATACATAAATGGACAAACAAGTAAATGCTGGGGTGTTGGGTTGCACAATGCAGTTATAGATAAAATGTTACCTATCTTGTGTGATGTACACAGTGAGACTTAGGGGAAAATTAGTAGTTTGTGTCACACTTAAATGACAATAAGTCTTTTCCCCCTGTTTGAGGATACTTCTATAATCATAAAGTTTATTAAATTAAAATTTTGTTTTTCTTATAAACAATAATGTGTTCAAAAAGGAAGTGATATCCAAAAGGAAAACTTTTCATATGCCACCACCTAAAATTAAAAAATATAATAATTGAAGGGACAACTTTTCAGAATTTTAAGGTATACCTTATATCAGTATGTTTGCATCTACAAATGTATAAGCGTAAAACTATCTTCTCATCCATCATAGGATACAACAACAGATGAATATTGTAACATGGTTCTAACACAATATATTCTAACAATGTATGTTCATGTCCTTATTTATATATATATTTATTTATATGTTATGCTGTTAATGTCAGCATAGATCTTTAATGCCACTTTAGTGACTATTTATGATTATCAATATGAGTCTGTCAACTTAATTTTAGACACTTAAATTGTTTGTGGTGAATTTTTGCCACAGAAAATTTCATTTTGAACTTCCATGCATGTATACTTCAATATTCTGTAATTTTTTTCTTAAGATAAGTTACTCCAAGGATATGCACATTAAAACTTATGTAGTACGTCAGATTGTCCTTAGGAATTTTTTAAATTTAAATACAGTGGGAAATGCATAGTCTCTGTAAAGAGTGAAGAGATAAACAAAAAATGAGGATTAGTTCCAAGAAGAAAAAAATTGAAAAATAGCAGGTACTCGTCAGATTTAGTGAAATCAATAAAATATTATTCAAATAAAACTTTGGGATAAATCAGAAGTTGGTGAGACAAATTCTTCATTTCACAATTCTAATAAATGAATTATATTTTTTTCAAATAGTAACATTTTTGAGATCTCCAATGAAACAATAGAGGGAGCAAAAATTATCAATGGCTCATTAAAATGTTGGGTAGGGAATTCTATAATTGAACCACCTTGACAAAACCCTAAACACACTGAGAACTTCAGCAACAATGAAAAGCAAGCAGCCTGACTCTATTTCTGTCTTTTATGTGGCAAAGTAGAAAATATATACACAAAACTATACCTATAACAGAATCACAGCCAGTATCATTGACATTTACAGGGAAGAAAGACAAGGGACAGAAATATCTATTTTAAAACACCAGGAACTGTATTCAGCAAATTCTAGAGTGTGAAACTTGGCAGAAGAAAATGAGTTCATTTTCTTTATACATTCATACTCAAAAATTTAATGTTTTAATCTTGCTTGGATCATATTTTAATGAGATCATCAGGGATCTGTGGTGAGCATAGAGAATTATTGTTAAATTTTTAACTGTGATAATATTGTAATTATAAAATATAGTTATCTTTTAAGGTATAAACTGAAGTGTGTGCTGATGAGTTAAATGTGGCTTAAACACGCATTGAAATGATCAATGCCTGTCAAATTTACAAGTAACAAAATTGACCATCAGTTGACGATTGAGATTTTGTCCACTATCCCTCAACTTTGTATCCACTGAAATTTGCCCAAATGTTTAAACATTGATTACTATATAGACAATACTTGTGCACACTGACCGCACAGAATTCAGAAAAGAACACACTTGAATTAAGAAGTTAAAAGTAGAGACTTCAGAGATCTAAAACCCTTTCTGGCTTAGAAGTACTTCGACACTTACTTTACCTTAATGAGTTTTGTTTAGAATCATGTTAAAAGACACCACAAACATTTTCAGAATAAAAATGCTTCATGGGACTGGAAATAGGTTCAATGGTTATGAGTCTTTGATTCTTTTTACTGGACCTAGGTTTGGTTCCAAGCTCTCATGAGGAGTGGCTCACAACTGCCTGGAACTGCAGTTCCAGGGATCTGATGCCTTCTTCTGACATCACAGGCACAGACACATACTCACTTACATCATATCTTTGCAGATGCTCTAAGAACTATTATATCAAACTGTCTAAATTGATAGGAGAAAAGCGTATTTCTAGAAAAGGTCATAAAAGTAAAGAGTATGACAAACATTAAAGGAAGGGCTGCTAAGATTAGTTTCACCTCAAAGTTCCCACATGTTAAAAAGTTCCCACAAATGTGGACCATGGCTAATAATTTCATAGTTTTCTCTTACAGAATTTGATGCGTATCTAATGGTAAAAAATAAAATTAGAAGATAAAAGAGTAGACACTGAGATTTTATGACACTAAAGCTTGATGTTTTAATTGGAAAAGAAACCTAAGTCAATTCAGCTCAGCTAATTTGCAGATACTCAACTTGAGATCTAGCTGAACTGATTTGCTCAAACTTATACTAATAGCTAGTGGTTATTAAGTCTCACTTGTTTATATATAATGATGTAGTCAAGTACAAAAAGTTATTCAATTTTGTAACTCAAAACCACTTTTTGATGATTAAAGATGAAATTCAAGATCACTGATGTACTAGGTAAAATATAGTGACTAGTGAGTTCAAAGGTGTGCCAGAAAATAACTTTTGATTTCTTTGGAAATAAAGAACTTAGATTGGATTTAATTAAGGTAGAAGCACTGAGGAGAGAATAACAAGATAGACACTGTGAATTAATTTATTTGAATGTCAAATGGGAGGACATGTCATATGACCTTTAATTACAGTGGGGAGGGCAGTCTGTAAAGATAGCCAAAGGGTAACAAATCCTTATTCTGCAGAAGGAACGTGAAAGGAGACAACAGCAGTCGCCATTGCCTTTAATTGAGAAAATGATAATTTAGAGAAGCAGATTAAGTAGTTCAGGCTTTTGTTCCCTCTCCATCTATACTTAGTGGCAGTTAATAACACCGCCATGTCCTTTCCCCTGTCAGGATCAGCGAGGATGGTGACAAAGTGTTCTATAGGGTAAATGCTTTCACTTAGAAACACTCATTCAGTATCAGTGTTCCACTGTTACCTTTAGGAAAAAGACTGTCACGTTCAAGACAGAGATGTTAAGAGTTAGATTAACAGTAGAGACTTTGCATGTGCAAGAATTGAAGCTGAATCTTGGGGATTAGGTAGATACCTTAGTGGACATGGTAGGCAATCTGTTCTAATCAACCTAGTTATAAGCCAGCCTTGGGGATTGGCTCCAGTCATCTCTACAGGGGCTTTAATTAACTCTCCTCCTGGTGTGTTCTACCTAGGATTCTACTTTCAATCAATCTTTCAAAACTCATATCCAGCCTCCCTTGGATTATTTTTAGTTCATTTTTTAAATAGTTGGTTCCTATAAGATTAATAATAAATAGTTTTTCAGGTACCTCATATACAGACATGAAGAAATTAAGCAGTATCCATTAGAAATACAATCCAAGTCACAAATTGCTAGTGTCTATGGTTCACAAGTAGAAAAGTGAGACACATTCAACCAACCTACATGAATTGTGGGTTATTATTATATGCACAGCATGTGAATGGATACTGCAGAAGCCAAGAAAATACACAACCATATTTCTTGTCATTACACAGCACTTCTTATTGCACCCTCAAGACTCTCAAAATAACATTGAAAAAGTCAGAAAAGTCATTAACAGCCTCAAGTTGCAAGGGAAGCAATGCTCAAAGCAATTGTGGGTATCTAGTTATCTACAGAATGGCCATTCCACCTTCTTGCTACTTTTCTGGTATGAAGGTCTCTGGCCATAAGAGCTGGAAGGGAGCCGTCAGCTCTTTCTTCCTATGAGGGCCTCCAGTGATGTAGCAATGGAGTTTCTTCCTTACTTCTGTTCTTTGAAGAACTTGTCAGTATAGGAAAGTGTCATTCATGTATAGCTATTCTAGTGACTGGCTCTTTTCTATTTACATTTACATGTAACTGTTAATTAACTCAAAATTTTCCTTAACGTTTATTCTTTATGAATCAGCCTGCGTTTAACCTTTGAGGGGCATTATAAGCTTAGAGGTTATCAACATCATCAGACTCTGTTTCCCTGTTGTCTTAGTTCATATTGCACTATACCATATTGCACAAAATATCAGAGACTGGAAACATTTGAAAAACAGACTTTTTATTTTCTCATAGTCTGGAAACTGAAAATCCCAGACCATGATGCTAGCATCTACTAATGGCGTTCTCACTATGTCATCTCATGGCAGGAGTTAGAAGGCAGAGAGGTGACAAAGACAGAGAGGTGACAAAGGAAACTGCCTGTCTGCTCACAAAGGGGACAGAAAGATCACATCCACCCCACAGGCCCTTCCATGGTGGCAATTACTCATTTGTAAGGACAGAACCCTGAGGCTTACACACCTTTTACCAGGCCCCACCTCTCAACAGGCACGATAGTTATCCAGAGATTAAGTTTCCAACACATACATATAAGTGCATTCTCTGAGATCAAATTATTTCTTTTATATTGGCCGTACTGCAGTTCATTGTTTTAATAGGAAACTGATGATGGAACCAATGCCAGACACATAATGAAAATGCTGTGCGTTCCTCCAATTATAACTCAAAAAGCTATAAATGGTGGTATTTTACTATCAAATTCATTTTTATGGTATAAACACTCAGATATGACAGAAAGAGATGATAAAGTGTCATAATCCAGCTTTCCCTCATTATGTAGAACTACATTAAGGCCAGATACACACTCTAACAGGCACTATTGCCATCAGTGAATTAAGTTTTAGGAATGGCCTTGAAGAGATGGTAATCAGTTCGGGTTTAATTAAAAACGAAACAGAGTACAATCTATCTTCAATATACACAATAATTACATTCCTGGAGAAAAAAATCAGTGTAAATTAAAATGCATTTTCAAAAAGTATTGGTTCTTATATAAAAACCCAGATAAGACTGAAAAGTTGGATAATAGATTTTTCTTCTACCCAATGGTCTGTAGAACTTTCAGAACATATAGGGAAAGCAGAGCCGTTATTGATTGAACCCCACTGCCCCTCACATTGCAAGATGTGTTGTTTTCCTGGCTGTTGTAACAAGTTCTGCATCTTTGTGATAACTACGCACCTCATGCCTGAATTTCTAGACTGTCCCTAAAGAGTAGTACCATTCGGATGGACAAGCTTGGCTAACAAAGCCTTGGGAAGGAAGGAAGATCTTGTGTACACCTTCACTCAACCTCCTTTCCCAGACTCCCACAGTGTCTGACCAAGAGCCTAGTGAACACTTACTAGCAAAGGCTGCAGCAAGTTTATACTGTGGCCAACTGACCCCATTGGCTCCGTGCTCACCAGACAATCAGAAAGTATTGTGATTGCCTCAGAGGGGACACAAAGCTTCAGGCACCGAGGGGACTTAAATGTGAATGCCCTGTACTTATAGGTGACCTCTCTCTTGTGCCCTTGATACATCCATAGCTGCTGAACATCTCTCTACTAAAGATATCTTTCTCATGACATTTAAAATACTTCCCTAGTAACAAATATCACCTCTATCTATCTCCCCAGTGGCCTTTTATTCTTATCCAACTAAGGGCACTGGTGGAGGCTGGAGGCAACTGGGCAATCAGATGTGTCATTATCTTCTTAACAATTTCGAACCAACTTTGTGAACCCACCACCTCTCTTTAGTTTAAAAAGTAGTAATTAGTGGTGCTTGTTTTCCTTCAGCATCCTCGACAGTGCAGGCTATAAACAGGGTTATTAGTGCTTTGTGTCTGTGTCTGTGCCAGTTCTGAGAAATCTAAACTGCATCTAAACAGTGGGAATACAGTGATCTTTTAACGTTGTAGAAGGCACTGTGCCTATTGCAGAATTAAGCCATTGGGTTTTTTTTTCTCACATTGACAAGCAATATTTTTTTCTGCCACCATTCTTCCTTATCTGTAAGCCCAAAGTAAAGATTCAGAGAGCACTTTCGAATGTATGCACAGTGACAAGGTTCCAAGTATCCAGATAAAGCAATCTGGAATAGAATTTTAGCCACAGTGCTAATTATCGATGCTAATTATCGATACTCACATGGAGACACCCCACATAGCATTACAAAGAAAGTAAAACTGTGCCTATGTGATTCAATTAGTTTTTAATCGTCCCAATTGTTAGTTGTGTGTGTTTGCTTTTGAGACACAGTCATGGGGTCTCCTATAGCCTAAGCTGGGCTTTGAAATTACTATGTCCCCTGAGCATGACCTTGTGCTTCTGATCTGCCTTGCCTGCCTCCACCCAAGTGGTGGGAATATAAGTGTGTGTCACCACGCCTGACCTCTCTCTTTCGTACTCATCCCAGAAGAGAGATCGCAGAAAAGAGTCTTCCAAATCACATGTGAGGAAGGAAATGAGGCAAAGGGCTCGGGAGTTAAGGTGCTGCCAGGCTGAGTCACTCCTTGGTGAAAGCAAGTGTGAAGCAGGCAGATGATCTTGTCCTCAAGAAGGAACCAAGGCCAGGCTTCGCCGGCTCTTCAGGGCCACTCCATCAATATCCCCCCACACACACACACACCCATAGTCCCTGTTAACTGCCCTCGCTGTGTTTGCAGGATGCGCTTTCCTTTAAAGCCCACTGTCCAAGCCGACACATTGAGCTCACTGTCCTCTTGTAGACAGTTCTTATATATCTTTTAGAACTTCACAGAGACCCCTGTAAAGGGTGGGCTCTCTCGTTTGAAGAAAGTCAACACCCTCTCTGGGTCTTTCCATTGCTACTTACTTGTATTGAAAAGTGTTAAGTATTTTTCCGACCGACAAGTCTCTTCGAAGCGATAATCCAAATCAAACCAGATCAGACCAAATTAGAAAAGGCTCAGGTTTAATGGATGCCAGCGTTCCAGCGTGGCCCCCAGGAAAACACAGAGAGGGGGAAAGGAAAACCCATCAGACCATCGGTAAGGGAAAAGGGGAGATCACATGTTCATTCTCTGGAGGGCAGTTTGAATAGCCTGTGGGAGTGGTCTTGACCCTCCCTGGCAAGGGGCAGGGGTCATCTTTTGGCGGGCTTTTTTGGAGGTGGAGTCTGGACTGCAGAGGGGCCTCGGAACTTTCCACCAAACATTTCAGACTCCTTGTATTTATGGAGTGTGAAAGCCCCCAACTAAACAAAAAGGTGATGAATTATAAAATATGCTTAATTACATTTCCTTTCCCCAAGGTGAAAGCCCTCTTGGTTTGCTGATGATATTTTTTCTTTTTCTTTTTTTTTTT
>PVIU01033192.1:0-12670 GCA_004026605.1 Ondatra zibethicus
TATTCCTAGGGACTGGAGAGACAGCTCATTGGTTAAGAGTGCTTTGTATGCAACCATGAGCACCTGTACAACAGCCGGGCAATCCATGCACGCCTGTAGCCCAGGGACAAGAAGATCAATGGGAATCGCTCTCTTCCAATCTAGCTGAGAAAACACAAGGCCCAGGTTTGTGGAGCTACCTTGTCTCAAAGAAATAGGCAGAGATGGATAGAGGAGGGCATTAATTACCCTTTCTTGGCTGCTGCATGTGTGCATCCCCACACATGTGTGCAAGCACATACAAATGCTAATAAATAAATAAATGATTTCATATACCTAATAGACTAGCTATACCTACAGACACACACATAAATAAATACACTTAATGCCTAAATCTGTACATATATGCACAAATACACATCTGAACTTATGCACATACACAGCAACATCTACCTATGCATACCTTATATTTAAACCTACATACACATGCACACACATACATATACTTAATGTCTGAATCTTTAACTATATATGTACATCTATATGCATATTCTTTTTTTATTTTTTAAAATATTTATTTATTTATTATGTATACAATATTCTATCTGTGTGTATGCCTGCAGGCCAGAAGAGGACACCAGACCTCATTACAGATGGTTGTGAGCCACCATGTGGTTGCTGAGAATTGAACTCAGGACCTTTTGAAGAGCAAGCAGTGCTCTTAACCTCTGAGCCATCTCTCCAGCCCTATATGCATATTCTATGTATATACAATGTAATGGATTATGCTGCAGGATCCCCAGTGGCTGCAGTGGCAGGTCCCCAAACAGCGGCAGTGGGCAGCAGGTCCTGAGAGCAGCCAGTCCTAGGCAGGGACTGGTGCAGGTCCCTGAGTGGCGGCAGTGAGCTATGTGGCAGCAGGCAGGCTCAGGCAGGGATGGCATAGTTCCCCAAGTGGCTGCAGCAGGCCACGAGGAGAGACAGACAGATGGACACGCCACGAGACCACACCTTCAGGTCTCTGAAGGCGGCTGGTCCGGCAGGGAGACACACGGTGTGGGGGGGTGAGAGACAGAGACATGGATAGGCATGCCATGCAGAGTGAGGCTGGATATTTATTTAGTGGGTTAGGGAGGGGGAAGGGTGAAGGAGAGAAGAAGAGGAAGAAGAAGAAGAAGAAGAAGAAGAAGAAGAAGAAGAAGAAGAAGAAGAAGAAGAAGAAGAAGAAGAAGAAGAAGAAGAAGGAGAGAGAGAGAAAGAAAGAAAGAAAGAAAGAAAGAAAGAGAGAAACAGAAGGGGGAAGGGGAAAATGGAGAGAGGCAGAAGCTGTCTCTTTGGGGGAGAACTGGAAAAAGAAGAGACTCAGGCTGGAAGCTGAAGATCAGCCTGCCTCAGCAGACGGTTGGGGGGGAGTGGGTGTGGCTTGTCTCTTAAAGAGACAGAACAACCATTACATATAATAACTGATATGCATATAGATACATTAATTATACACCTATCACCTGTGTGTCTACAAGTGCACCCTTGTATATGCACACCTAAGATCTGTGTTGTGCACAAACATGCACACATATGCATGCCTGACCTGAACACAGATATGCGTACACAAATGCATGCCTGATGTTTGTACTTATACAACACACAGGTCCTCTCACACTCAAACGTATGTTGATTTCTTTGTCTTCCCGGGCTGCTGCTCTCCACATTTGGAGGGTGCTGAGCAGAGGACACACGTGAAAAGACTTTGAGAGATTTGGCTTTGAAGCGACGAATGGAAGACAGTGTCGGGCCACCATCCACTCACTGAGCTGTCAGAAGTGGTGTGCCTCAAGAGGAAACGGTCCCACGCTTTCAAAGAATGCCTTTTGATTTTAATTTAAAAGTTAATTTATATTATGCTGTGTATGTATGGGTATTTTTACTTGCATGCATCACGTCTGTGAATCACATGTGTGTATCATCAGAAGCGGCATCAGATCCTCTGGAACTGGAGTTACAGATGGTTGTTAGCCACCTGTGGGTTCTGGGAACTGAACCTGGGACCTCTGGAAGAGCAGCCAGAGCTCTTAACTGCTGAGCCATCTCTCCAGCCACATGTACTATTCTTTAAAAACACTTTTTATTACATTGATTGAGTGTATGTGCACATTGGGCATGTATTTGTCCAGTGTGTGTTAGTGTGGAGACTGGGGACAAAGTTTGAGAGTCAGCTCTCTCCTTGCACTATGTGGCTGTTTCTGAATTGACTTCAGGTCATCAGGCTTGGTGCTTTACCCTGAGCCATCTCTCTGGCCCTCCAGACCATTCTGTATATTCCTCTTATCAGAGAAAGGGCTACATGTCTAGAAACCATGCAAGGCTTGGACTCAGAGCAACCCTATTGCTGGGTCTGATGTACGGTGGTAATCTTTGTGGCTAGCGTGACTAGATTTAGAGTTATCTACCAGGATGTGGTTTACTGCTTGCGTGCCTATGATGGTGTCTCCTGGGAGATGAACAGAAAGACATGGGCAGTGCCATCCCTATGCCTGTGGCCTGAATGAAATAAAGGGGGATCTAGAAAATATCAGCCTTCCACTGCTCAGCTTTCTGGCCAGTTGTTCTATGAACTGAGCTCCTCTGTCATGCTGTCCCCACCTCTGGATCTTCACCCCATTCCCTGCTTACGTCATCCATGTCAGGGACTGTGATGGCAAAACCCCCACGGGAGAGCCATCGAAGCCTCCCTGCAGCTTGCACAGGGCTGGCAAAGAAACATAGGGCATTGCTCAGAAAGAAAGGGGGCTCTGACAGGGGGACACAGCTGCCCCTGTACCCAAAACTCTGGGCGCTGGGGCCCAGCTTCCCAGACCACACTTCGCTCCAGTCACTGTAGATACCCGGCTTCCTGCAGTTCCCACGGCCAGTCACATGATTCTGTGACTCGATGACCACACTGTCCCCCACCGCTATTGTTCTCGTAAAGCCATAGTATGTGTCAGCACCCACAAGCAGGAGAAGTTCACCCAGCATAGGGCAGGGGTATCCTCTCATGGAACACGCGGGAGAGAAAGCTGGTAGGGGAGTGGTATAATTTCAGTGTGGGAAGATCACTGCATACAACACGCACAGGTTTTACTCTATGCAAAGGACACTCACAGGGGTGCCCTTCCCGTGTGGTTCAGTTACCAGGACATTTTCCTACAGTTGTGGGCTTGCAATCTTTCTGCATCGTGCATGTGACTTTTGCTAGGAGACCAAGGAGCTTAAATTTAAAAGGTGAGGCTGATTCCTTGGAAGCTCTTGATCCTGGAAGTGATGTGAAGACCTAGGCGTGTGGCAGAAGCCCTGACCACAGTTTTGGTAAGGGGTAGCGCTCTGGAGGAAATATGGCAGGCCTGAAGCCCACAGCCCAGCTCCCTGTGGGCAGGAGGAGACGCTCAGACATGCTGAGTGTTGGTTTGCTCTGTGCCTCAGTTTCCACACACTTGTGCAAGAAGTCAGCAGAAACGATTTTCCTTACAGTGGAGACTGAGTGAGTGTGTGCTGCAGACTGGACCAATCTCGGCAAGAAGGGGCAAGGTTGCTTTGGCTTCCACCCCATCCACCAACGGTGAAACTTCCCTGAACGCCGACACTGTCTACTCAGGCCTGGCTGGTGAACCTGTGGGGAAGGCAAAGGCACAGGGTGGGGGGTGGGAAATCTAACTTCACTCGTGAGCTCTGCTGACCTGTGAGGCTGGGAGCAGACCAGCTGAACGGGGACACTGAGGGTCCTGCCTCTGACCCTGCCTCTCCCTCCCTCGCCCCAGCAATCTAGCAGTCTAGCCTAGCAGAAGCCGTGGACACTCAGGCAGCTTTGGTCTGCAGTTGTGGCTATGGGAGGGGTGCGTGTCCTGCTCCATCTCAGCCAGTTTTGTCCACCTCCCAGCTAACACATCCTGAATGTGGCTGCTGCATCAGATGGAACTAACTGAATGTACAAACTTAACAACTAACCAACTAACCAACTAACTAACCAACCAACTAACTAGCCAGCTAACTAACCAACCAACTAATTAGCCAACTAACTAACTAAAGCTTCCTAGTCTAACTTAATAACATAATGAAGCCATTTAGCTTATTAAGCCCACTGAAATAACTGACTTGCTTGACGAACTCACTTTTAAACCATGCTCTGAATGAGGCATGGTGGTCCCTCTACATCCCGGCTTCATGTCCAGCACTCATCAGCCAGGACTGGAAATACTCTTAAAACTGCACGTTTGGTGATCATGCACAGATTGCTTTCTGAACATTCTTCCCCAAACTGTACGCACAGCTGTCACACACACACACACACACACACAGTCTTCCCAGTGTTAGGTGCTAGGGTTGAGCTCCAATCCTGGAGGCAACTGGAAGTCTAGCAGAGAATGTGAGACGGGTGTGTGTCAAGCTGCTCTTGTCTCGCCTCAGGGCTGCCCTGTGTCCCACCCATGTCACCAACTAAGGACACCTGTGCTAATAAGATCCATGGTAAATAACTAGTTTACAGACTTTAACTAAAGTGACTTAATTCCTGCCATGCAAGGATTCACACGATAAAATATCCAAGCCCCAGACTCCTGGGTTCTGGACCATGATTGCGTTTCTGTGTTTTTAAAAGAAAATGCTGTCTCGTGGACTATGTGCGGACCAGCAAGTGTTTCTGCAGCAGATGCTACCTGTTGAGACTCCCCTCCGATGAGCAGTCCCAAAGATCCACCTGGGATCAGATGATCTTACTGCTGCTGTGTGCTGGGAGGGAGCCTGGCCTATTTTACACTGCCAAGTCTATTTTTACAAAAAGCTCTTTGTGCTTTAAGCTCTTCTTAAAATATCTCCCTGGCTTGTTTCGCAGAATTAAAACAAATCGCCAATCGAACCTTTGCTTGAGTCAGCAAATCAGTGCTCAGATGGAGGAGGCCGCACCACTTGGGTGTTTCTGTGCATCAGAGGATCCTCCCTGTCACGTGACTTCACTCCTCCGGACACCCAGCAGCCACTGGGGACAGCTACTGATGGGGGACACGGCTCCTCAACAAACTGTTATTCACAAATCACATCAAAAAAAGAAAAGACCATCCATTTTGGCCCCTCGGGTTTCAGAAATAAAAATTAGGGGAGCTAGGAGCTGGGAGGGTATGGGCTGCTTCAGTGTGGCCTGTCAAATATACTGGGGCTGGTCAGGGCAGGTGGGAGGGGCATCTGTGGTTGCCAGTGAAAATGCCACCCGAATTCCAGCGCTGACAGACACCTTCTCCATGGAGGCAGTGGAAATGCTGGTGGCTTTGGAGGAAAATCTGTGTCTGGCTTGAGGGGATTCTATAGGAAGCTAATCACCCCATTAGTGTTTGTGCACACACAAAAACTCATACACATGTGCACAGGTGAACACACTCAGGAGCGCCTACTTCCTTCTGGAGTTCTCACCATCTGCACATGCACTCACACATGCCACACATCCTTGCACACAGACTATCCACACATGTATACATACACGGGAGCTCCTGCTTATCCCTCGACCTCCCATCACATACACACTCATGTGCACACACACATATACAGACACACTCATTCTGGGACTGCTGCTTGTCCCTGGACTGCTGTCACTCGCACACACAGGTGTGCCAGACAGATGACTCTCCCAGCACACTGGCTGCCATCTAACTCAAGACAGTGCGTGAGCTCCAGGAGCTCCACAGAAATTTGGATCCCTTTAGGGAAAGCTGGCCAGACTATCATTGTCTTGGCAGAGATACAGATGCATGGATCCATGCGGTCTCCCCCAGTCTATCTGTGCGTCTGAGGGCGCTGTGGTATTCACCGTGCCTGTGCATCTGAGGTGTTGTAGTGTTTGCCAGACTCTTCAAGAGTGTGCAAATGTCCTCTGATGAGGGGAGGGTGAGGGCTTGGGAAGATGAGGCCATCTGGAATGTCAGTGGATGAGGTGCCAATGTGCAGGACTTCCTGGGCTGGAGTGTTCTGCCTGCAGTTAGCATGGAGAAGTATATAAAAGGGATGAGGGGGGCTCCAGACTTCTAGAGGCAGGTGGGGGCACATCCATCTGCTGGGTGGTCATTCTGTGAGGATTGGAGTCTTGTGGCTGTAGGAGTATAGGTGTCTTGGTGCCCCAAGTCAGGAAAGCAGATAGGTGAGGGTAACTCCCACCAGGAACAAGGGCTCAGCTAGAAGCAAGATGGTCACTGTGACAAGACCCACAATGGCAAGGCAAGAGCATCCCGAGAGCAGCGTGGACTGGCGAGAGGCACAGTCCGTATGAGGGATGCCATGCCTTAAGTGTTAATCATGAGCCTAGCACAGGAAGAATGGCTTAGTGCCAGGCTTGCTTCTTAATGCTAATGGTAGGCCTGTGGGGGTCCCGTCACACCACTTTGCACACTGGTCATAAGAAGACACCCTGAGAGACAGGTGAGCAGGGGATGACTGAAAACCAGAAGACCCAGAGGGGTAACACCTCGTCAGAAACAACACAGATATACCCCAGACACAGCACTGAGAGAAGTCGGGTGTAAAATCCACATGCTGTATGACCCATCTGTATGAAATATTCAGAGGAGATAAAGCTCTGAGACAAAAAGAAAAACAGACAGACAAGAAATGAATTAGTGGTGGCCAGGCCAGCTGGGGACGATGACACTGGGAGGACAGTGTGGCTGTCCTCAAATAGGCAATGTGGATATTCTGAAAGTACGTTATGGGAGGACCTGACTCCTACAGCTCTCGCTAAGGCTGAGTCAGGCAGGCACCGCCCACACCAGAGGCAGGCAGGAGACATTGCACATGCAAACAGGATTCAATCATAATCGTAGTCCAAGGATGACTCAAGGCGAGAGGACAATAAATTGTACCTGAATTTCATTATCTCTTTTAATGTATGTGGGCATCTTCTCTGCATGTATGTCTATGCACCATGTGTGTACAGTGCCCACTGAGGCTCAAAGACGCTACCAGATCCCACAGAACTGGAGTTACTGAGAGTTGTGAGCCTCCCTGTGGGTGCTGGGAATTGAACCTAGGTCCTCTGGAAGAGCAGCCAATTCTCTTAACCACTGAGCCATGACTTTAGCACCACTGGCTTTTATACCGGGGTAAAGACAAACACAATGTAAAGTTTAATTTTGCCACCACGTTTCAACATAGAGAGGATGCATTTCACGACTTTGGCATCTGACAAACTCCAAACATGATCCCTAATCTTAGGGTCTCTGAGACAGCAGGGACTGGAGGCTTAGTATGAGGCTTCCAGTCTTAACTGGCTTGGGTGCACCCCTGGGGGCATCTGCCCATCACTTTCCAGGTGAAGGCCCAAGGTGCACAGTGACAGCTCTGAAAAAGGACCCTGGGCTATGCTGGGGCACAGAAGACCACGCTGGACACGACTTTTATCTGTAGACAGTCTCCGAAACACATTCTTGCCTCTGGTGATTACTTCTCCTCTGCCACTCAGACATCTGTTCTTTCTATTTGCAAGGATCAGAGTTTTATAAGACAAACATATGGACCTCGAGATTTATCATATGCCCTGTGCTGCGACGATGTGGAAATACAGCTGTGTGTACTTAGTCACTCCCTGCACGTTTGTTCCCAGCGTATAAATTCACACCAACACATTTCTGCAAGAAAATATTGTGTCAAAGTCATATGAAGCGAGCTCCCGTTGCCAGCCCCGAATGACATGGTGACTTTATGTTTACTTTAATAGACTCTAGTCTGTCATTTTTATCTTTATAAGAAGGTGTTAGGTTTTTTGAAAAGTAGCCAAGGGGGACTCTTCACAGTATGTTTTTACACTTGTTTCCTTGTGGGGCATTTTCCCAAAAAAAGGGTAAAGCCAGGAGGGTGAGCCACCAGGTGTGCTTTTTAGAGACTCCTTTATGGGTGCCCCAAGCCCTGTTCCAGAGCAAATGCTCTAAACCTGCAAATCTGAGAGCGCTCTGTTGTAGATGATCACGAGAAAGCAGTCCCATGGTAGCTCAGTATGAAGCATAATAAAGGGTTCCATATTTAGGGGTAGATTCACAGATCAACAGGAACCAAATCCAGCAGCCAAGAGAGGGTGTGTACATTTCTACATCTGTTTTTATAGTACCCCCAAACCATGCCCAAAGAGGTTCAGCATCTCAAAGGCCATTGGCTGAAGGAGTTCCCACAGTACTCTGGTATCCCCTTCTTGGGTTTTCCAAACTTTCTCTTTATTATGCCAGAACTGCCAGGCATACTCTAGGGAGTGGGCTGGGGAGGGGTGGTAGCAAGCAAGTTCCACACTCCCCCTAGTCATTGTTTTATCAGTAATGGATCTTTTAATGAGTCCTTTTCTTCTGTTCCATTTATTCGAGACATGCATCCACAACCTACTCACGCAGCCACCCATTCATCCATCTATCTACCCATGTCCCCAGTTCTTTGTTCACCCGCCCACCTATTCAGCTACCCACTCACCCACCTACCCATTTATCCACTTATCTATTCACCAATTCATCCATCCATCAATAGAGCCACACATTGATACATCCATCCACGTACCCATTATCTATATATTTATACTTATTGCCTATCTATCTGTCTGTCTGTCTATCTACCTACCTACCTACCTACCTACCTATCCATATACTGATTTATTATTCATTCACTGATCCATCCATCCATTCATCTACTCACCTACCCACTTATCCATCCATCCATCCATCCATCCATCCATCCATCCATCCATCCATCCACTCATCCATTCTTTCATCCTTTCACCCACTCACCAATTCATCCACCTACTCATTCACTCATGCACCAATTCATTCACCTGTCCATTTACTGACCCATTTACCCATTTATCCACCCCCCACCAATTTATCCTTCATCAGTTTACCCATGCATCCAACCCTTCATTCACATCCTCATGTATCATCTATCCATCCATTTACCCATCCATTGCTTCTCATCATTTTGGCTAAGATCAAATGCCATTTGTCCATCCATCCATCCATCCATCTGCCATAAAGGCGGGGCCCTCCATAGAGATACTCAACCATCTGATGCTGATGAGAGTTATGAAGCCATTTAGCGGCTGAAACCCTGGGGCCACTTCCAGAAGGACTTGCTCCAGTGCACATCATGCCCACCCTCAATGTAAACTTGAAGACACTCTTTGTTGTTTTCTTCTGTCCAGGAGGCTGATGGTGTGAGAGATGAATGACTATTTGCTGACATCTCCACAGGGCTTCCCAATGCACAGCTCGGGGTACCCGTCTCAGCCTCCAAAGAGTTTCCGGGAAAAACCTGTCGGAGGCGGCCTGTGCTCTGTGCCTGTCATTGAGAATTTAGGTTCCCTCCATGGCCACAGTTCTCCTGCCGGCCAAGGTTGAGCTTTCCTGTCCGCTTGGTTAAGGCCTGAAGCTGACTTGTCTTAAAATGTACGCACTGCTGTGAAGCTCCGAGAGTTGTCTAATGCATTTCTGTCACCTTTTGGGTGATTTAAGCCTCATTTTTATGCATGGCAGAAAATCTTAACAATTCAGAAAGAGGATTTTGTAGGATTTGGACAAAGGAGAAAATTTATACTGAGCCCTGCAAAAAGCTTCTTAGCTGCAAAGCACTGTATACAATTTGTAGGTAATTCACATTAAATTATGCCTCAGGTTTGTGTGGCTGAAAGAGGGAAAAAGCTGTTAGCATAGGAGGTGGGTGTTTCCCCCGCTGAGAAGAGTCTCAGGATATTAGAGGGCCCACGAACACTCCCCCAGTGACACCATTGCTGGGTTTGTTAATGGACATGGGGCATGGGCTGAGCATTTCCCAGAAGCCGCTTAACTTAAAGCATGCCTTACTCACTGGGAAGCTGCTCATTTACCCTCAGGGAGAAATGTGTGGGAAGAGAAAGAAGAAAACTGGGACACCCCAAGCTTTTCCTTCCAAGAGAACCTGGCCCCTTGGAGCTGCAGACAGGTCTGCAGGAGATGCGAGTCCTGCTGTAGATAGCAGAACCCCGGTCCTCCCACCACCAGTAAGGCAGGATCCACTGGAAGACCAAACCAGCTGGAAGTGTATGGAGACTTGCTAAGTTTTTGACTGCTGAAATTGTGCCGGTGTGTGTGCATGCATGTGTGTACGTGCTTGTGTGCATGTATGTGTGCGCACATGTGCACACACGTGCTCATCTATGGAAGCCAGAGACTGTCTTCCTTAATCTCTTCCTCTCTCTCCCCTTCCCTCCAACTTCCTCTCCTTCCTTCTGAATCTGGAGCTCAGCTAGGCTGCTTGGCCAGTGACTTCCAGGAATCCTGTTGCTGCCTCACCAGGGTTGGGATCACAGGTGCACGCCATTGCACTTGACTTTTTAAATCAGGGCTCCAGTGGGTCAAGCAGGTTCTTTGGCTGGCACGACAAGCACTTTTCCGACTGAACCATCTCCCTATCTTCTATGTGCGGATGTGATTACACAAGAGCATCCTTTGGGGATGTACCGAGTCAGGGTAGGCTGTCAATCAAGGAGAACACGTTTGGGAGGGAAGGCAAAAACACAGGCAGGTGGAGAAGAGGGCACAGGGAAACAGAGCCAGGATGGGCAGCACTTTGTCATACCCAGGGATTTCAAGGGTTTTCAGAGCCATAAAAAGCTGCACAGAGACCTGGAATAGATTCCCCCAGTGCCCCAGAGGAGCTAACACGAACAAAACCTTGATTCCAAATTTTGGGTCCTGCAATTGTGAGAGACTACATTCCTGCTGTTTGAAGCCTTCTAGTTGTGGTCACTTGCTCTTACAGCACATGTGACTAATGGGTAGTAAGCAGGGCTTGACAGCGAGGTTCATTCCTGGTGGTGGGCTATCAGGGTATCTGTCATAGTCTACCACTGCACGACATCCGTGACCATGATTATATATATCTCCTGCCTATATCATCCCCAAAGGACTAATCAAATCTCAGCTTGCAAAAATGATCTCTGTGTCTGCACATCTACACCCGTGTCCATAGTTCTCACCTGCGCATAGTATGTATCTAACACAGATACACGCATGTATCTAACATGGATACACGCATGTATCTACTGCCTACTTTCTATCACCTGTATACTGTATGCACACTGCCCTCCTTACCACCTGTGTATTTCTCTGTAGCCCACTGCCATCTCATGGGTCATACCAAGCTTTCTACACTTGGATCTATCTGGGACGGACCTGTACAAAAACCGCCTGCCTCAATTAGTGGGAGATAAACAATGTGTGAAGTGCTGCTGATTTTTTTTTTTGAGAAAGAAAGTCGGCTGTATATTTTCAAGCCCATGCATTAGCACCAACGATAGCACATTAACAAAACCCCAAAGTGTGCTGGGTGTTGTTGCGTCAACGTGTGGCTGGAAGGTCCTAATGACAAAATCTGGCTTACTCCCGACACTTCCTTGGTATTGCTCATTTAGCACATCCCTGGAGAGCAAATGGCACCGCTAACGCTTCGCATGCAGTTTGCCATCTGAAGGAGGTTACATGTCCCTTTCCTGCCATGCCAAGACTCTTGCCCCTCTCCCCAGCTGGCACAGAGAGGTGGGGCCTGGCTTTTGTTTTGCTCCAGGTCTAAGGACCTGGTGGCCTGAGAGAACTTTTCAAGTTGCAGCGCCTGGGCTCCTCTCCACACGTGGCCAGAGGTCTACTCCTCAGCGTGGTGATGGTGCCTGATGAGAGCACCTCCCCACGTGCCCTCTCTCTGCCTTGAGCACTGTCTCTGGGTGTTCTTCCCTAGCCACAGCACAGCTGTGCCCAGGGCCCTCGCCTGGGCTGCGTGCTCACAGCCTGGGCTGCTTTCTTGCCCTATCCAGGCTCTCACATAGGTCAGCCGGGCCTTCAACTATCGGTGCCTCCATCCTGGCTCCATCTAGAGGAGCTGGTGCTGCTCTAGAGGAGGAGGAGGAGGAAGAGGAGGAGGGGGGAGTGGGCCCGAGGACAGGGAACTCTAGCCAGGCGCTGGCCACAGCAGGGAGAGACACGTGGAAACCTGTGAAGAAGGTTCTGACTCCAAACTTAAGGGGTCAGAGGTGAGCTGAGCTAAGTTGGGACCCTAGCGGGATGGCTGTTTCCTTCTCCTAAGCAGGGGAAGGTGCTGTAGAGCAGCCCCACCACCCGACACCACAGGACACCAGGAGTTGGAAGGCAGGTAGAGGGAACCTCAGATGGCAGCCCATCACCCCTGCTCAGACCCTCCCATGACCCCTCCTTCTTCCGTTTGTCTCAGTGGAGAGCAGAGTCTCTCCTGAAAGATCTCACAGGACTATCGCAGGCAGCCAGACTCTGGGGCTCTGGAAACTGTTCAGTCAGCTCACCCGAGGGCAAGAGCCATAGGCAATACTTCACTGAAGGGGTGTGGTTGTGTGCCAGCCAAACTTGGCTAAAAAAAAGCAAGCGGCAGGGGCAGAGGCAGATCTGGCATGCTGTAGTGTGCCTCTTACACTGAACTGGGGCCTGGGGCCTCACTGCCCCTCTTGCTACGAGATCCTCCAGAGCCACAGAAACTGGCTAGCACTCTGTTGTAAGACAACTACCTCCAGATAGAAGCATTCCCTTCTGGAGGGAGGACAGAGGCTACAAGACTCAGGGAGAGAGCACACTAGCAAGATGGGAAAAGCCCAAATGTATAGGATTCTCAGGCCCCTCCCCAAGGCTGTAAGAGCAGCGAGCAGTTGCTG
>PVIU01033193.1:0-12676 GCA_004026605.1 Ondatra zibethicus
ATGTTCAACATCCTTAGTCATCAGAGAAATGCAAATCAAAACAACTCTGAGATTCCATCTTACACCTGTAAGAATGGCCAAGATCAAAAACACTGATGACAACTTATGCTGGAGAGGTTGTGGAGAAAAGGGAACACTTCTGCATTGCTGGTGGGAATGCAAGCTGGTACAACCCCTATGGATGTCAGTGTGGCGATTTATCAGAAAATTAGGAAACAACGTTCCTCAAGACTCAGTAATTCCACTTTTGGGTATATATCCAAAGGATGCTCAATCGTGCCACAAGGACATGTGCTCAACTATGTTCATAGCAGCATTGTTTGTCATAGCCAGAACTTAGAAACAACCTAAATGCCCCTCGATCAAAGAATTGTTAAGAAAAATGTGGTACATTTACACAATGGAGTACTTACTACACAGCAGAAGAAAATAACAACAGCTTAAATTTGCAGAAAAATTCATGGAGCTGGAAAACATTATTTTGAGTGAGGTAACCCAGACACAGAAAGCCAATTATCACATGTACTCACTCATAGGTGGTTTTTAAACATAAAGCAAAGAAAGCCAGCCTACAAACCACAATTCCAAAAAACTTGGACAACAATGAGGACACTAAGAGAGACTTACATAGATATAATCTACATGGGAATTATAAAGTAGAAAAAGACAAGATCTGAGTAAATTGGGAGCATGGGAATCTTGGGGCAGGGTTGAACGGGGAGGGAAGAGGCAGGGAGGGGTGCAGAGGAAAATGTAGAGCTCAATATATATTAATAAAATAAAATTAAAAAAATAAAAGTGTAATGAGAATGTCTTTACAAAGCCCATTATTATGCATAATATATACTAATAAAAATTTCTAAAAATCTAAAAGAAAAGAAAACAGACTATTCCAGTGTAGTAGCACATGCCTTTAGCCCCAGTACTTGGGAAGTAGAGTCAGGAGGATTTCTGTAATATCAATGACAGCTGGGTCCACAGAATGAATAACAGGACAAGCAAATATACACAGAGAAACCCTGTCTCAAAAAATAAAAAATTAAAAAATGAACATAAAATAGAGTAACAAAAACAGCCAAAAGAGGTGGAAAATAAACCAGAAGTCTAGATTATGTATATTATTGTTTTTTTCTATGAATTTGTTAACTGTGCATGAGTTAACTACAGAAAGACATTTCATTGTATGGGCTGCTAAACTTAACAAACATATTTAAAGTTATCTTGACTTCAAAATTTGAATCTAAGGATATGTTACTTGGAAAACATGTTCTGCCTTTGTATTCACAGAGGATGGAAAACTATGAATTATTTCTAGGCTAATGTGATTGATGTACTAAGACACCTGAAAGGTCTCTATGACCCCTAAAACTATTTTGCTCAAAAAACAACTGGAAACAAATTGAAGAAAACAATGCCCAAATTTCTAAAATTATTATTTGTAAATGTTTATTTTTATTGAAATGGGGTTGATTATAAAGGGTTAATGGTTACAGTTTACATCTGTCTAAAGAAAAAAAGGTGGATATAATATAGAGATAAATACATTAGTCTAATTTTAATCTTTTGGTAAATTTAAGGTCGATTTTTTTACAACATATATATATTTCTTCTCTCCATTCATATATATGTATATATAAATTTATGTATATATATATGTGTGTGTGTGTGTATTTGTACTCTTGTTTAAGGAATCATGTTTATAGAGCTCATTTAAAAATGTATTATTAAGAAATACGGATTAATAGTCATTTATAATTGTCATACTTGTAGTCATGTTAGTTAGGTTTTCTAGATGTACAGAGATATATTTAAGATAGATGGGTATTCTTCAAACCTTTCAAAGACCTAGAGAATAAGTTTTGTAAAATGTTTTAAGAACTTCAGCTTTTCACGTCAGTGAGACATATCGGCCTCTAACAGCATCAGCTATTTCAGACAGGTTGATGGGCATTGAAGAAATTCATTATGGAAATTGCCATCAATGTGCCAAGGCTAGACATTTGGGCAAGAAACTGCTCTTTGCTGGGCTGCTTGATGATATGCCATATGAACTGGACATGCAGGACTCACAGAAAATTTACTGCTGAACTATCCCAAAGATAGGATTGTCCTTCAAGTTCCCCTTCACAGAAGAAACTGCTTTATATTCTGCAGGACACAGAAGAAAGCAATTGAACTCTGCCACTACAAGGTAGAACAGATCTTAAATTTCCTGCTTTACTGGAAAGTCTGCCAGATATTAGGGGCCTATATGCTGAAGATGGATGCACCAAAGTTACAAAAAACTATGGGTGACTGTCCAGGCAGCAAGATGTCTCTGTCATTTCTAGAACTTTGGAAATTGCTTACAATATTTACTTAGGTAATATTATATCCTTCTGGAATATTTCGTGGAGTTGAAGACTAAATAGTTATAGTTTTTCTTAGTTTTGATAAAAGATAAATTAGATAGAAAAGTTTAGACTCACAAAAATAGGATAGATAATAGACTGTTTTCTTTAATTGTCAAATGTAAATGGATTAAATACTTTAACTATAATTCTTGTTTGATGACTGTTTTGTAGATGTAATTTTACTATGCCAAAGTTAAAACCTTCCATTTTAATTAGACAGAAAAGGGGCATGATGTGGGATGTCCTTCTGTATATGTGTTGTCCTTTTTTGTTGATGAATACAGCTGTTTTGACCAATAGTTTAGTGGAGTAAAGTCAGGTGGGAAATCCAAATGTGTATATATATACACACACACATGTATGTATGCACATACACAAACATACACAAACACGCACACACACACACACACACACACATATATATATAGAGAGAGAGTAGGTGATGTTAAGCAGATACTAACTAGCCACTAAGAAACAAGATATGTACAAAATAAGGTAACTCCATGGCCATGAGGAAATACATAGATTAATTGAAATAGGCTAATTTAACATGTAAAGGTAGGTAAAAATATGCCTGAGCCATTGGCCAAACAATTTTGTAATTAATATAGTTTTGTGTGGTTCTTGGATTCAAGGTTGCCTGGAAACAAAAATGTAGTCTCTGTTTATAGTGGGGTAGGGTGTTTTCGGTATTCAATGGGTTGTGGATATTTGTCATCATTTAGGGTGATTTGTTGCAACTTGAAATTGGTAATGGTCAGGAACAAAGCCGAAAAACACAGTTTAGATTCAGGATTCTTTTTTTGAAAAGAAAAAGTGGATATAGATATGACATGATATAATGGTACATTATTGGATCTACTCTGAAAATAGAGAAGGTAAGATATAGAAAAAGAATAGAAAGGTAGATTATTGAATCTACTTTTAAACCAAAAAAGCAGCTACTAGTTTCACACATTTTATATTGATATGGATTTTTGTATATTGATACAAATTCATTGCTGTTTTTGTTAGAATATATTATAAATATATGTTTCTAATCTTGACCCAACTATGGTACCTATACAGCTCATTTCACAATGTAGTACATATTTCTAGGCCTTGAAAGTTATTACCAACTAATATAGAATATAATGAAATGCAAGTTCGTAGTCATCAATTATAACCCATTTTGTTATTAGGCATGTTTTCAAGGACAAGCTGAGGTATATTTTAGGTAGACAGTTCATCTTCAAACACTTCAGAATATTGTATTTCAAATGTTTTGATAAAATAGTTTCTCTTTTTATGACAAAGAGATATGTCTGTTCATGTGAGCTCCAATTTACTTTGGAGAAAATGATGCCTATTGAAAGAACTCCATAGGGAGTTTACATTCTTTATGACAAAAGTAAGCCACTGGCCAAGAAAGTGCCCTTGCCTCAACTGCTGACAGTGTCCAAATTGGACAAGGAGGACACAAAAATAGTGACTGCCAAAGCTTGGAAAGACAAGGTGGGACAGTCCTTCACTAATCTTGCTTCATAAAATGTCTCTCAAATATTCTAGACCAATAGGCCAAAGATGGATGTCCCAACATTGCTGAGGAAACTTGGGTGACTGTCTATGTATTGAGCAATTTCTGCTGGTTCTTACATTTTTAGGAAGCTGCATTCTTTTATCTTTTGGTTTGTTTTTTGTTTTTTGAGACAAGATTTCTCTGTAGCTTTAGTGCCTGTCCTGGAACTAGTTCTTGTAGACCAGGCTGGCCTCAAACTCACAGAGATCCACCTGCCTCTGCTTCCTGAGTGCTGGGATTAAAGGTGTGCACCACCACCACCTAGCTAAGAAGCTGCATTCTTACACTTTTTTGTTAACATTATTTCCTTCTAGGGACTCTGAGAGAATTGAAGAATACATAGTTATTGTTGTAGTTTAGCTATATATTTTTACCAGACTCAGAAAAGAAACTCACTACAGAGGTGTAAAATTGTTTAAGGTTGAGAGAAAACAAAGATTGTGTTTGATAGTAATGCAAGTTAGGATATAAAGTGAATTACTTAGAAGAATTTGGACTCACCAAAGATAGAACATATAGTAAAGTATTTTCTCTAAATTTGTCAAATGAAAGTGGACTAGACATTGTTGATTTACTTATTGTCTGTATATATTATACATAGTTATTTTACTTATACAGATTTCTTATATTAGTCATAAACTACTTTTTTATTTTAAGCCAAACAGGGAATTGGAGTGATATTTTCTTTATGATCTAACAGATAAATATTGCCTGAAGATCATAGTATGAATCTAAACTACTAGGTATCCATAGAGGCCAGGCATTGGTGGCACACACCTCTAATCCTAGCACATGGGAGCTAGAGGCAGGTATATCTCTGTGTGTTTCAGGCCACCCTTAGCTACACAAGATTGATCCAGTCTAAAAGCAGTACAGAGACAGTTGGTGATGGCTCACAATCTCATACTTTTAATCCAGGATTTTGCAGTAACACGCCTTTAATCCCAGCACTAGGAGGGTGGAGACAAGAAAGGATATGGCTTGGTAGAGAGAGGAATATATTGTGGGATGGGACAGGAGACCATGGCATTCAGTATGAGTATTCATGGTGACAGGATCATGCCCACTTTGGTCAGAGGGGTCAGTAGACATAAATAATCTTTATAGTGTTTGGCCTCTTTATTTCTCTGATCTTTCAGCATTTATCCCAATAATTGATTCTGTCTTTTTTATAATTAAAAACAATTTGACTTTGGGCTAAAGTGATATGTAAAATAAATTCCAGTAAACCATTTAGTTCCAAAAATCTCACAAAAGTTTCTTATGTATACTGTTTTTTAAAGGCTAACGTCATTATTAAACCTGACTTTTAAAGCTTTTCTTTTCCAATTTTATACCTTTAGGTTTAGCAACTGAAGCATACACACATACATCTGAAAAACCATTAAGTACAGATGATACTAGTATCTTATACATTTGGAAAGTAATGTTGAACTTCATTCTGTATGTTAAATTTATTTATTTTTATTTTATGTGCATCCATGCTTTGCATTCATGTATGTCTGTGTGACTGTGTCATGTCCTCAAGAACTGGAGCTACAGACAGTTGTGAGAGTCCATGTAGGTGCAGAAAATTGTGCCAAGGTCCTGTAGAAGAGCTGTACCCTTAACCACAATACCATCTCTCCAGCCCCATCATTCAAGTATAATTCCAAATGTGGCTTCAGAACTGGAGACAGAGTTTATTTTCTCAGTCATTGGTGGTTGGAGCTTTGATGGTGGTATTTCCCTTTGAAACATCAATTTACTTAAGTTTTGAATTTTAATAGACTTGAATAAATGACTACAACATATAATTAATAGATAAATAGATTTCCACTAACAAGTACCTACCAACTTGATCAAAACAAATAAACAAATGTTGCCATGGTTCTAATGACTCATAGTCTTTTATTTATTCATCAGAAATATCTCTCAACCCTATGCTTTGTTTCCCATGTTCTTTATCTTATTACAGTATGAAAGGTTATTGTCTTCAAATGTATATAACGTGATACTAAACTATTTGCTAAGATTGTTCAGATGTATAGTTAGAGTGTAAATAGAAAATTAGGAGCTAAAAGTTTAAAACTTTAATTGACTGGAAATCGCAGTATATTAGTTAGGGTTCTCTGGAGTCACAGAACTTATGAACTAAATACCTCTCTGCATCCATCTATCTATCTATCTATCTATCTATCTATCTATCTATCTATCTATGTGTATATGGGGATTTATTTGAATAACCTACAGAGTGTAGTCCAACAATGGCTGTCAGTGAATGGAAAGTTCAAGACTATAGTAGATGCTCAGTACCACAAGAATGGATGTCTCAGCTGCTTTGTGTATATGCTAGAATCCCAAAGAAATAAAATTCAGTGACAATGAAGGAATATCTGTGCTGACAAGGTGAGGGAACACAGAGACTATTAAGTGAATGCACAGCTGATAGCCCAATAGGCAGTTCCACAGCAAGTGTATACATACATGTCCACGTGGAGCAATCAGTTTTGCAGAGCTGCGGGATCTTTTGGAAAGTTCACTGTCGTATCTGTGGAAACCTTGGGAAGCAATGATTCTTCACTTTAAAATTAGATTTTTCCTAAAACACCTCAGCAGTGTGACTTATGCAGGACAACTGAGTGACGTTGCTCCATAACCCCATACCAGGAGGCCTTAGAGGGATAACTTTCATTCTTTGTCCTAACAGTCAAATTTACATAGAATCAATCCCGCAAAATTACCCACTAACAGACTACAGAAAATTTTATAGAAGACAGGCCCTAGCAGGAAGGCAGCGCAGCCCACCTTTGCTAAAAAAACAAACCTTGGCATTCCCAAATCTGGTTATCACCAAAACGATTAGATAAGGAGAATGGGTGAATCTAGGATTCAGGCCTGTTTACTAACTTATCTAGTGCTTTGGAGTGTCAGGTATTTCCTCTGGAATGTGGGCTCTTTCCTGGGTCGGGTCACCTGTTCTAGAGTACTGCTTTGTCATATACCTATCTGTTGTGTGATTTTGATATGCATATTATCATTGTCCTTGCCTGTGTAATATTCCAACTATGTCTGTAAAAACTAGAAACGTCGTGGAGATCAGCCCTTACTCTTACTCTTCTGCTCCTTCTCCTCACTACTTCTACTTCTTCCCCTTACTCTCCTTTCTTCTCCTTATTCTTTCCTTTCTTCTTATAGTTCCTTTCCACTGTGCCCCCTTCACTTTATTTTTCCCCTTGCATAAAAAATAAAGAAGATGCTGAGGTAATGAACTTAAGTTTAATTTTTACACTCAGATCCTTGCCTGCCGTAGACATGCAGTTCTGAGACCCAAGGGGGTACTGAGGTTGGTACACAAGGCACCCGATAGAGAGACAAATAACACCGCACTTTTCTTCTTCAATTGTCCTTCCAGCAGAAAGTGTGACACATATTAAAGGTGTGTCTTCCAGTTTCCAGGTCTAGATTAAAGGCGTGTGTCATCCATCCTTCCTTAGTATTTGGATCAAAGGCATGTTGTCTTCTCACCTTAAACTCCAGATCACAACTGTGCTCTCCATTTCTGAATTGTAGTTTATTCCAGATACAGTAAAGTCGACAAACAAGAACAGCTATCATAACCCACATCTTGTCAATTGGCATACAATCATATCATATTAATTTCCAAATGAAAATCAACAGCTGGCTGCAATTGTGCCTAAACATAAGTAAATAAAATACAAATGCATTATAAATATATAATAGTGGTAATGTTCCTAGGAGGACATCTTTTTAGTATCTCAATCTTACTTCTGGTAACCACAGATATACTCTTTTTGATGTTGCAATATATTATAAGGAAATTCAAAGATTATATAAATAACATTACAAATGCATTATCAACAAAATACAATACAAGCACTCATATCAGTCAAAACTCTCATTTCCGCAGTGGTCACGTGGCCTTAGATGGTATTTAGAACTGCCATCCTCTGCTACCCATTCTGTATTCCTCCAACATCTGCAAGCACTTCACAATATCTAGCGTCTTTTCCTAGAGAAGTGGCCCATACCTTTATTCCTGACAGATATGTGACCTTTGTCATATTTATTGGATTATATTGTTCTTGTTTCTCATTAGTTTTAATCACAAGGCACAGTATCACAAAGAGATGCCCTAAAGAATCTCTTGCATTTCAGACATAATCCTCCTTATCTCTGTTGTGCAGAGACAATCCAATTTCTTCATGCTAATCTAGCTATATCACCCTCCCTAAGGTTATTATTTCATTCTCAATTTTTTTATTTAAGAGCATTTGAAGCCAAAATGACCAGGGGAAAGTTTGCATTTAATGTTCAATAGATATTTGCTGTTTCCTGACATAAGGTCTTCCTCTTTGGTAGCAAGACTTCTAGGTTAACAGAACTTAGGGTGGCAGAAATAGGACACAAAGATTTCTTTTTTTGTGTTTGTCTTCTTTTTTTCATATTCTTTTATTTTTCATTCAAAAATTTACACTTCCTCCCCTTCTCGCAGTCCCCTCCCGTTCCCCCACTAGCCCTCCTTCCTCCCCCTCCATCCTTAAGAGAGGGCAGGGTACCCTGCTCTAGAATAAGGTAATTTCATTATAACTCTTTTAAATGTATGCTTGTGTATAAGCTTTTGTAAGAAAAAGGCAATTCTTCCTTGATTTAATTGTATGCTTCTTACAATTATCAGCACACTTTAATTATACAAATTAGCTGATTTGTAAAAATTTAATGCATGCATTCATAGTAATTTCCTCATATTCATTTTGCTTTCACCCTCTGCTTTCCTCTCTTTTTCCTCTGTCCTCACTCTCCCTCCACTTACTTATTTGCATAGCTACTATTTTCAGATCATCTTTACTTTCATTTTATTTCCTTCTTTTTTTAAATTTTTGCATATGAGAACACATATGTGTTGTCTTTCTCTACTTGTCTTTCAGTACCATCCATTTTCTTGTGAATGGCTCAAGTTCATTTCTTCCTCGTGGCTAAATATTACACTGCTGTCTCAGGTACAATATTTTCTACATCTATCATTTGATATGTGGTACCTAGGTTGTGTCTGCATCTTGGAAATTGTGAATAGTGCTGTAATAAACATGCATATCTATGTGTCTCTCTTCTATGATATCAGTTCCTCTTGATAAATGCTCTTAAGTGCAACATTGCTCTCTCTCTCCTTCCTTTCTTTGTATCTTTCAGAAAGTTCATACTGCTATTCTTGGTCTCTATACCCTTTCTACCACCAGTGTATAATGTTGGAATTATGAGGAGAGTATTTCTAACTTTCTTCCTTTTTTTTGAGACAGAATTTCTCTGTGGAATATTTCTAGCTGCCTGGAACTTACTTTGTAGACCAGGATGGCCTGCCTCTGCCTCCTGAGTGCTGGGATTAAATGTGTACACCACCTCCACCTGACTAGATTTATAATTTTCAATTAATGTATTTTCAATGATACTAAATTTGAAAACATGGGGAAGTGTTTTTTTTACATCAGAAAGAGCTTTAGACAAAGTGTTTGTGAGGGGTGGGACCTGTTGAAGGAATGAACTGAGGTTCCTGTGAAGCCAGAGTCTGTGGTCTGGGGTAGATAAAAGTTCCCCTGCATTCTCCCCAAGCTTAATCTAGGAGGAATGGACAAAATCCTGAAAACATCATTTTTAATCCGAGGCCTCCACCTAGCACGTAAGTTCTGAAGGAGAAACTCCAGGATATGGAACTAATTTGAAGCAGCGAGAAAATAGGGGCACCAGGCAAAATCATGAATGATGAGACCATAAGCAGGAAGTACATAGCCAGGAATAATGACATTTACTATATCTCTACACAGGGGGAATGGCCACCAGGAGAGACAAGACCAGCAGTTGATGAGTCAAAGTCCCCAGTCTCTGACAGTCTTGGAAAGAGGAACTTCAGTTCTTACCTGCACTTAGGAGAGCAGCACATTTAACTACTTCTCATTATACCAGCAGTTCCCTGGTAAAGGCCCTGCATTACTGATAACCATACGTTCAGGGACAAATAAAAAGGAAGATGGAAGACTCACAGTCTCCTTTAGTAAGAGTGATAAACAGCTCTCCTTGCACAGCACAGCTTCTCAGTCTGGAGACTCAGCCACCTAGTTCTGTGCAGCAACATAGTGCTCTCCAGGCATTTTTAGCCCACACCCAAACCTGGAGATATGTTCCAGCAAAACCTTACTATGGGGCTGAGCCTGGCAGAGGTGCAGGGGAGTTTCATTTGCAGGAGCAGGTGACTGGTGATGCAGTGAACTTAAGGATTAGACTCAAAAGGCCAGAGGGGGGACTAAGGTGAAGTCACGGGTTACTTTCCTCCAGTCTCACTTCGCTGTTCATACACCAGTGAAGTTTTTTTTCATATTCTTTTAATTTTTATTCAAAAATTTACACTTCCTCCCCTTCTCCCAGTCCTCCTGCTCCCCCACTACCCCTCTTCCCTCCCCCTGCTTCCTTAATAGGGGGCAGGGTACCCTGCCCTGTGGGAAGCCCAAGGCCCTCCCCGCTACATCCCTGCCTAGGAAGGTGTGCATCCATATAGACTAGATTCCCAAAAAGCCAATACATGCAGAAGAGGTAGGTCCCAGTGCCATTATCATTGGCTTCTCGGTCAGCCCCCATTGACAGCCACATTCAGAGATTCCGGTTTGATCATATGCTCATTCAGTCCTGGTCCATCTGGATTTGGTGAGCTCCCATTAGATCAGGCACACTGTCTCAGTTGGTGGACCAGCCCCTCGCGGTCCTGACTTCCTTGCTCATCTTCTTCCACCTTCTGCATTTCAACTGGACCTTGGGAGCTCAGTCTATTGCTCTGATATGAATGTGGGTCTCTGTCTCTATCTCCATCCATCAGACGAAATTTCTATGGTAATGATCAAGATATTCATCAATGTGACTATGGGACAAGGCTAGTTCAGGCACCCTCTTCTCTGCTGCCCAAGTACCTAGCTGGGGACATCCCCATGGACACCTGGGATCCCCTCTAGAGCCAAGTCTCTTGCCAATCCTAAAATGACTCCTTAATGTAGATATCTTATTCCCTTCTCCAATATCCACCCTTCCTCCATCCCCACTCTCCCACTCCCCCAATCTCTCCCCAGTCCTTCCCTTCTCTTTCTCCCCTTTGCCCACCCCCAACCGATACCCCACTCCATTGCTTCCAACTTTTGCCCTGTGATCTTGTTTGCTTCCAATTTCCAGGAGGATCTTTATATGCTTTTCTTTGGGTTCACCTTGCTATTTGGCTTCTCTAGGCTTGTGAGCTATAAGCTTAATGTCCTTTGTTGATGGCTAGAGTCCACTAATGAGTGAGTACATACCATGTTTTTGGGTTTGGGTTAACTCACTAAGGATAGTGTTTTCTATCTCCATCCATTTTCATGCAAAATTCAAGATGTCATTTGTTTTTTCACTGCTGAGTAGTATTCTAATGTGTATATATTCCACACTTTCTTGATCCATTGTTCCATTGAGGGGCACCTAGGTTGTTTCCAGGTTCTGGCTATTACAAATAATGCTGCTATGAACATAGTTGCACAAATGCTTTTGTAGTATGATTGGGCATCTCGTGGGTATATTCCCAAGAGTCGTATTGCTGGGTCCTGAGGAAGGTTGATTCCCAATTCCCTGAGAAACTGCCACAGTGATTTCTAAAGTGGTTGCACAAGTTTTCATTCCAATCAGAAAAGGATGAGTGTTCCCCTTACTCCATATCCTCTCCAGCATAGGCTATCATTGATGTTTTTGATTTTAGCCATTCTGACAGGTGTAAGATGATATCTCAAAATAGTTTTGATTTGCATTTCCCTGATGGCTAAGGACGTTGAAAATGACCTTAAGTATCTTTTGGCCATTTGAACTTCTTCTGTTGAGAATTCTCTGTTCAGATCATTACCCCATTTTTTAATTGGGTAATTTAGCATTTTACTGTCTAGTTTCTTGATTTCTTTGTATATTTTTGAGATCAGACGTTTGTCTGATGTGGGGTTAGTGAAGATCTTCTCCCATTCAGTAGGATGCCTTTTTGTCTTAATGACTGTGTCCCGTGCTTTATACAAGCTTCTCAGTTTCAGGAGGTCCCATTTATTCATTGTTGCTCTTATTGTCTGTGCCTCTGGGGTTTTACATAGGAATTGGTCTCCTGTGCCCATGTATTGCAGGCTACTTCCCACTTTCTCTTCTATCAAGTTCAGTGTGGTCAGATTTATATTGAGGTCTTTAATCCATTCGGACTTGAGTTTTGTCCATGGTGATAGATAAGGATCTATTTTCATTCTCCTACAGGTTGACATCCAGTTATGCCAGCACCATTTGTAAAAGATGCTTTCTTTCTTCCATTGTATAATTTTAGCTTCTTTGTAAATTTGAGGTGTTCATAGGTTTGTGGATTAATATCTGGGTCTTCAATTCGATTCCATTGGTCAACGTCTCTGTTTTTATGCAAATACTAGGCTGTTTTCAGTACTGTAGCTCTGTAATAGAGTTTGAAGTCAGGGCTGGTAAGGCCTCCGGAAGTTTCTTTATTGTATAGGATTGTTTTGGCTATCCTGGGCTTTTTGTTTTTCCATATAAAGTTAGTTATTGTTCTCTCAAGGTCTATGAAGAATTTTGTTGGGATTTTGATGGGGATTGCATTGAATCTATAGATTGCCTTTGGTAGAATTGCCATTTTTACTATATTGATCCTTCCAATCCAGGAGCATGGGAGATCCTTCCA
>PVIU01033194.1:0-12691 GCA_004026605.1 Ondatra zibethicus
CTGCACCTTGGGGGCTCAATCCATTGCTCTGATGTGAATGTGGGTCTCTGTCTCTATCTCCATCCATCGGATGAAATTTCATAAAATATTGTATCATACTGAGACAGACAGACTAAAATACATCAAGCTGGACAAAATTTCTTTTTTAAATTTTGTCAATAATTTTTAGATCAGTAGTATTTGGTTTTGCCTTGGGAGATAGCCCTTAAGGCCATGTTACAGTAGAATTAATCCTATAGAAATCTGAGCTCGAATGAATGGGAATTTGAATACCAATCCAAATTCCCACTCCCTCCCCTCCTCCCTCTCCTCTCCTACTTCCTCCACACACCCTCCCACCCCACCCCCTCTAATCCTAAGAAAGGGCAATGCACCCCACCCTGTGGAAAGTCCAAGGCCCTCCCTGCTACATCTAGGTTGTGCAAGGAATACATTCAAAGAGAATAGGATCCCAAAAAGCCAGTACATGCCTTAGAGACAAATCCCAGTGTCACAATCAGTGGCACTGACTATGGTATGTACTTTCTCAAGTTTCATGCCACTATTTCCCTAGTGTATCTTGCAGGCAGGACACTACTTTTAAGAACTGTAGTGCTTCCATGAAGAGAAGAGTTGCACTTGTCCCACATAGTTCAAAGTGCCCAATCTTAAATTGACTAACTCATTTTAGAGATGAAGAAACAGGACAAAACAAGATGAGGGACATCATTTAAGGGTTGAGGGGGTCATCATTTCTGTTTTCAAACCACTGAAATACTTTAAAACATGCCAAGCTATCTTTACTCCAGGACTTCAATCTTTCTTTTGAAACTACCCATATCATCATGTGTCCCCATGTTCAAATCAAAGTTTTCTTTCATGGAAGCCACTTGCTGCCTTATCTTCGGTGTTCTGAGATAGTGATCTCATCACATGGACTCTTCGCATGATTTAGTGTAAAGTGGAGAAGCTACATTTGTAGAAGGTGACAGTAATGCAGAGTTTCATTATCTGGTCATAGTTCTGAGAATATGTGACTGATAAGTGCTCAGCATTAAATGTGATATCTGCATTAAAACCCTAAGGCACAGAGAACATACTAAAAGTGATATCTGAAAGAATTTGAGAGCTGGAAGATGGGGAGGAGTCTCATGAAAGGCTACCAACCAGATGTGACATTGCTGTTACAACAATGAATACACAGCAGCTATGGATATCCATAGATGATTGGGCCCTTGGATTTTTTTTTCGGTGGATAACTCACAGAAGTTTCCTGTGAGGCCCCATCCCTCCTTGAGAAGCTTAAAACTTCCAGCAGTCGCTAGAGACGACTGTGTCAGTTTCTTCAATAGTGTAGCTACTGGGGTCCTAGGTGAGAAGAGGGGTTTCAGAATAACAAGAATGGGGAAACGATGGAGCGCCTGCATATGAATATAATCATAATACATTGCCTATATGTATGAAATTGTCAAAAATGGGAGATAAAAGAACAAAAGAAGTGTAATATAGTGAGAGATCGGTCACTGGGGCATCAGCCTAAGATGCAATTATCATAGAACCCTGTCTAATTGTCTTAAAAGGGTTCCAAAGGAAAAAATGGGGTTCCAACAGTTAGAAATTGGCTCCTTCCCAATTTGTGACTACCTGTGTTGTAATATGACATTCTTCTCTCACATGCAATCTCACTATGATGCCATCTTCCATGGTGTCACCTAGATACCAGAGTCAAGTCAACACTGGTAATATGTCCTTAGGCTTCCAGAACAAAAGAAAAAAATAAAGATCTTTTCTTAATATAGTACCAAATCTCTCAAATTAGGTATGTCATTATAGTAACCCAAATATTAATAAATAAACATCCTGTCTTAATTATTTTTCTATTACTGTGATAAAACATCATGATCAATGCAACTTATGAAAGAAAGAATTTAATTGGGCTTGCAGTTTCAGATGGTTAAAGCCCACCTCACATCTTGAGACAACAAGCATGGCGTGAAGAAAGAGCTAACTGAGAGTGGTGTTGTCTTTTGAAACCTCAAAGTTTCCCTTAGTGACCCATCTCTTTAAAGAATATCACACTTTCTAACCCTTCCCAAACAGTTCCACCTACTGGGGATCAAGTATGCAAATATATAAGCCTATATGGGGGGCATTTTCATTCCAACCACCATAGGAAAAGATAAAACTAGGCTAGACATGCGACATAGCTTGAATTTTCACCTACATGTGAGAGGAAGATTGTAACTTAAAAGTCTTCCTTAGCTACAGTTTGTTCTAGGTCAGCGTGATCAACTTAATGAGACTCTTTGAAAATGAAAAAAAGTAGACAAAGGATTGATGATACAGTGTGATCAGTATATACAGTCCTGGAATTAGCATTTATCACCTAGATATTTAGACATGCTCTTATATTACAAAGCTACCACTATATTGTAGTCTCCAAAGTCACTGAGAATTTCACTGCAAATCTTGGCTTCTTAGAAGCTGTCAGACATGGAAGTGTTTGTTTTCATAAGTAATTTTAATTTTGGATATTTTGTTGATCACATGTTTTGGTGACTGAATAAGCTGAAAGCATCCTTGTTCCTTAGCTCACCGCCTAAAATGAAGCCCATGCTAACCTTTATGCCCCAGTTCCTATCTCTCCTGCTTTTTGTGGGGCTGGGATTTCACTCAGGGCCACACATATGCTAAGCAAACACTTTCTATTACCAGGACACCTCTGGAGCACTGAGGAATATTTTTTATCTTTCAAATTTTGAAATTTTGTTTATTGACTTAATAAACAATTCCTTCATTTCTAGTGCACAGCTGCCATTTCTGCTCTCAGGCATGTCTAAGTATTTTAATCGCAAAAAATAATGGTGCCTATATGCTTGTTGCCAAATAATCAAAACAATAGAGTGAAAATATATTTGCCTACTTTATATTATTACTAATAAATTTGTCAATCTTCTCTGTAGTGTATCTAACATAAGATAAACATCACTTTAACATCGATTCTATTTTTCTAAAAACAAAAATGCACTATAAAATTCAAAATTTTTTTAACATTCATAGGTTCACTGATCCTTTTGTCATAAATAATGTTAATACATTAACCAATGATATTTTGTCTCACACTGTGTCAGTTTGATTAATTTTTTATTCCTCATGAAATACATGCATTTTAATAGGTCCATTACCTTTTTTCTTAAACATATGGATTATACTTTTAACTATTTTTTTAATTCCATTGGCCATTTATCAACTAATCATCAATTTTGATACACTGACTTTTAAGTTTGACTGCTAATAATTTTGTTTACATATTGTGTGTTCTATGATGTTTTATGCATAGTTATAGTCTATTTCTTAAACATATTCTGCCCTAAATTGTTACAACTCCGCCAATTCAATTAGAAGGCAAACATCATGGATTTGTTCTTGCTCATGTTTATAAAGCGCTAGTGTGCTACATACTGCTTTTTCATTCATACATATTTTTCTATAAAACCTACAATTGTTTCCTTTAAGGTTGATTAGGTGACATCAGAATATCATGCATTTAGGACCAACCCTGCATTAACACACAAACATTACCCTTGAGTGTAATCTCTCTGTATCTGTTTCTCTCTCTCCGTTCCTTCCTCTCTCTCCGTTCCTTCCTCTCCCTCTTCCTCCATTTTTGCTCTGTTGTCCTGGGCATGGCATGTCTTCAGGCGAATGGAAAAGATCAGGAAGTCATTTCATGGAGTCTAGAATTCTCTTTCTGTTAGTCTCTCTTGCTTCCAATAAGTTTCTCTGAATTTGATCTACATGGTCTTTCTCTGACCTTTAACCTCATCTTCTCATCAAAGAAGGCCAGGTTTCAACTGAACTTTACCTCTCTGCAGTCTGTGAAAATGGCAGCAAGCTGTGATAACAGGTTCATGTTTATTCTTGATGCCTAAGATGTCACACTCTTTTTTTTTAATGTTTAATATACTCAACTCCATCTATAGTCATTTATGTTGCGTTTAGCTATTTGAAGCAGGTGGTTCAAGCTATTCCATATTAATAATTCACATTTACAACCAAAATGTTTGCAACTGGAAGACAATACACATTAGAGAGAAATTAGAATAATAACCTGAATGGAAATTGAGATATACATGCACACATGAAAATATAAGTGTTTTTATATGTTTGTGAGTGTGGGAATGAATTTTTATAGGTCAATTAACACGTCACTAAAAGAAGATAAACCAAGGAAAGAAACCATCAGTAATGTTCCTACCTGTGGGTGAAAACTTATCTTAGTACCCAATCTTTTCCTCATACTTTTTATATTTTTAAACATTGATGAAACACATGTATGTCTACTTTATGACAATAAAATATCATATATTCTAATTTGGACATAAATGTATCTCTTATGTGCAGGTGGCACCTTTTGAGGGCGGTTATGTAATGAATGATTTTAAGTCTCTTATAAAAGGAACCATTTGTTCCACAAGAGAACACTGAAAACAATGAACATCCATGAGTATGAAGTAGGTCCTAGCCAGAGAGCAATTCTGTCAGTGACTCAAGTTTGCAATTCCCAGTATCTAGAGCTTTGATGAACAAAATTTGGCTGTTTAGAAGCCATCATATTTATGGAGTTCTTTTGTAGCAGCTCAAATTAACTAAAACTTTTTTTATAAACATGAAAATATATTTCCACATAAGCATGAATATTGTACATATGGAATAAGGATTGGCTCACTTAAAATGGAGATTGATGGCTTCCATGACATGCAGGAAATGCCATCAAGTTAAAGAACCAGAAGCTACAATCATACAGTTCTAGGACAAAGGAAAACAGCCTCAAAATTCAGGAACACCTTATGGGTCAGTTAGAAGTAAAAGACAGGGACCATTGGAACATAGATATAAGAAGGAACTACCTCCTTCTTAGGAAAGGGCTGGTTTTTTTTTTCTTTTCAGCTTGAAGGCCACACACATTATGGAAAGCAGTATGCTGTATTCAGTCTACTGAATCCCTGTCTAACTGCATCTAAATTTACCTACATAGAAACACCCAGAGTAACATTTCATTAAATGTTTGGGCACCTCATGGCCCAGTCAAGCTGACAAATAAAATTAATAACCACAATACCAAAAACAAACATATTTTCTAGGATTTGTTATTTTCCCATATTGGCCAACCACTTGCCTAATTCGATAGAACTTCAAATCCCCCTTTTTAAAAAGGGATCAAAAATAACTCGGAATACTAATCTGTGTCTGCTTACTAAACCCAAAATACCCTCCAGAAAAGGTATCGAGCTCTAATTTAAAAGTAAAAATTATATTTAAAACTAAAGCATATCTTTGTGACATGATTGTTATAAATGTGTTTGCATTTTTCAGACCATATAATGAAGAAATTAGAGATTTCTAAGTGTGTGATTTTTTATTATTGTTGCTAATTCTAAGTAATGAGTAAATATGCACTATTTAACTTGGCAGTCTTCATAAGAAAATTAACACCATCAAACTTCCTGCTTTTTCATTCTTTCTCTCTCTATGAGACAGGGTCTCATGTATCACAATGTAGCTGGAAATGATTTAACTTCTGATCCTTACGCTTCCAGGTCCACAGTATGGAAATTAGAGACGTGGGTCACCATGTCCAATTTATCCAGTATTGAGAAAGAAACCTGGGGTTTCATGTATGTTAGACTTGAATTCTCCTAGCTGAACCACATCTCCAGTCTTACAGGGTATTTCTTCTCTCTATATGTATGTATGTGTGTGTGTGTACACACACACACACACACACACACACACACTGTGTATGAGTGTACAGATATGCATGTATGTACATGTGTTTGTGGAAGTCAGAGCTCAACTTAGTGTTGAGCTCATCAGGTACTGTCCAACAAACTGTTCCTTTTTCTGGAACTCCCTAATTACGCAAGACTATAAGACTGGCTGTCTAGTGAGCCCCAGGAATCTATCTGTATCTATCTCCTCAGTGTTGGGATTATAGGTGATTACCATAATGCTCAGGTTTTTAAGATTGCCACAAGGCTCAGTTTTTTAAACATGGGTTCTTTGCAATTGCACTCAGATCCTTACATTTGCACAGCAAACACTTTACTGATGTAGCTATTGTGCCAACCCCAAAACTTGAAATGTACACTATCTTTCATAAAATGAATACCTTATAAAAGAACAGGATTAATCATTTTCCAAATTCTTCTTCCTGACTGTAAATATTCTCTTCATACTTGTAGACTACATCTAACTCACTTCTTTTCTGTATTTTCTTCTAATTTAACTGATTATTGATTCTTTGTGGATTTCACATCATGCATCTCAATACCATTCATCTCCCCATCCCCTTGCTTCTGCCTTCTGTCCTTGCACCCTCTCCCAAGATAAAATTTAAAACACAGAAAAAGGAAAACAGAAGAGAAAAATTTCATCATGGCAGTTGAAGTGTGACACAGTGAGTCACATAGGTTATCCTTTAGTTCATATAGCGTTACTTGCAAGTGCTCATTGCAATGAGTCATAGGTGTCATTTGAGGTCTCTGTTGATCCTGGACCCTCACTAGGACTCCTTTTGGATATCGTGCTGTTGCACTGTGTCATGTATCTGTATTGCAATTATTTCATTATAAAATTGTCATTCATAAACTTCTGGGTAATGCTGTTGCTCACTCTTACATGATTCTGTATTATTTCATCTAAAGTAAATTATTCCCATGGTATTTTCTGACACCTCTTCTTTTGCTTTAAAATGAATTCTTCTTTCCCTTATTCACATTTTATTTACGTTTACACCATCGCCTTTCCATTAATACTGAAAACTTAAAAAGAGAGAAAGAGAAAGAAAAGAAAGACGGCTTAAGTGATAGGTAGGAGTCTACTTCTTTCTTCTCCTAAAAGAAGAATCCTAGTGTGATGAAGAGAAAAATTCTAAGCCAAGGTTGCCACCAGAATAGCTAGAAATGTAGCAGCACTGTGTGAAGCTGATTTTGACACTCCTACTAAAGTCTCAGCCAGGTTGCTCATGCTCTGAACATGTACATTAAAATTTGTAATCAGTGGACAGCTAGTATTGAGCACAAATGTATAGAATACACACATACACACACACAAACAGACACACATATGAACTCATGCACACACACACACACACACACACACACACACACACACACACACACACATTTGGTTGACTACATACTTTGAAACTTTTCTCCCTTACTCCACACATTTCCATCTTCACTCCTAATTAATTTTCTTTGCTTCATTTAGTTGTTTCTTCCTTGCTTGTTTTTCCTAGATAATTTTTAAATATCAGTATGACTGGAGACATGAATTGGCTTCACAATACAAATTTATTAAACCACCACAATGATTATATGCTTATTTTTATGTGTTATTTAAGAGTAAGTGCTATGTTATAGGAATTTTTCTAAGTCACGCTATATTTTAAAATAATGTAGTGAAGAAATGTTTATTTGGGAAGTTAAATAATGCAACAATAAAAATGTTGGTCTCAAGAAATAAAACTGAATAAAAAATGGTGTTCAAATATTATCCTGCTTATATCTCCAGTTTTTATTTCTGTGAAAATAACCTTTATGACTGTATATTTAGATTAACTTAGATTATTTAAGAATATAGAATAAATTAAATCTTAATCAACTAGACACAATAAATGGTTTTAAGAGAAGAAATTTGCATCTTATATTTTGAGAAGCTAGCACTTATAAAATCAAGGCTCCAGCCCATCTAGGACTTTCTGAAGCCACTCTTCTAAGTTTGCAGATGACTTTCCTCCAATGACACCCCCACATGTCATGAGATGGAAAATAAGCTCTTGCATAACTTTAATAAAAGGTTAATTTTTCAGGAAAACTCACCTTTCAAGACCTACATACTTTCAAAATGCATTTGATAATATTAGGAATTGGAACTCAATGTGTGAATCTGGAGAGAAATGGTCATTCTCTTAATAGCAATGACAACTGATCATTTTTAATTGTCAAAAATACAATGTGATTTTTGATAATGCTATTGAAACTCAAGGAATATATTTTATGTGACAATTACCAAGGAATTCAGTCTCCTTTTCTTTCCAGTCAAGGTGTAAAAACTCAGGCAAAGGATCTCCAGTTCAAGTTCATTTCAAGTAATGCTCTCTCCACTCAAATCCAGCTGGGTTAAAATATACCTTATGAAACAGTAAGAACTGTTTTTTTTTTTCTAATGAGCTTTGCTGTATTTACTCAACAGACCAAACTATTTGCTACTGACCAAGATAGTACAAGGGGCCTGTCTTTACCTAAAACACGAAATGTAACTGAAGAAAAGCAGTGAAATTCAGATTTTCTTTTTAGTTGGTACTATTACTTACATAGTCCCCCCCTAGAATTGTCATAAACCATGAATTGAATCCTCTTTTAGTTTAAATGATGCAGATCAGAAAAATTAAAACCAAAATAACCACAACAATTAGCTTTGGGAACAAAATAAATGCCACTTTTATGTAGGGCCAACCATCAAAATGGGGATGCAGGAGATAGCCCTTAAGGCCATGTTACAGTAGAATTAATCCTATAGAAATCTGAGCTCAAATGAAAAGTAACCAGAAAAATTGTGTGGAAGTATAAACAGCTAAACATTTATAGTTTATGAATGAGGACAAAATAACATCAGATATGACCAGAAACTTAAATCCCCCTTCCATATATGAGTTTCAAAGAACACTGGCTGAATTACTGTTGTTCCCCTTCCTTTGTTTTAATAATTAAAATTCATTTAAACCCCTGAAAATAAACTATCTTGCAAAAAGAATTAACACATTTTACAATCTAATTTGGACTAAACAGCATCACACTGCAGCTCTGATTCATAGTCTCCAAGCAACTCATTCAAATTTTAGAAATGCGCAAAATGTGTGGTGTCAACCTTCCACAGATTTGCATACTACTGAAATAGCCACACAAGCACGAGTTCCTGCATCAATATTCACATTTTTCCAACTTCAAGATGCCTAAGAGCCCAATGGTGCCTCGTTCCTTAAAGGTGAGTTATGAAAAATATCAGCTACAAGTACTGAGAAAAAGACTTTATTTCTAAGGCATAAATGAATAACTAACACTCCAAATATGAACAACTTATTTTAAGGAAAAAGAGGAGAAAGAAAAATATGTCATTCTGTTACCGAAGATACAGAATTTTCTAGAACAACACAAAGGTTATGTAGTAACAGTGAGAACCTTTAGAAGTATGTCTTTATGACAGATTAATCTTCCCACATATCTTCTTACACAAAATCTCTTTTATGCAGTCACTAAGAATATTAGAGCCTTATGTGTCCTGAATAGTTTAAAATAGACAAATATTAGGATTGTATATTCATTTATAGATGCAAAGGCAGGGTTAAGGATGTTGAGTGACTTCACTGTGGGGAAGGAGGATATAAGATTATTATTTATGAACACTGTTATTTTCACTATTCTTTATCATCAAGACCCTGTTTTCCTTACAAACTAAAAAGAAAAAAACAATAAAAAACACAAGCAATCAAGTTTGTCCAAGTTATAAACAAAAAAGTGTTTTTCCATGTAAGCCATCCACTACATTGTTCTCTGAGAGGCAAGAAGCTACTCTGTTAGGGATTCATCCTAAGAACCCTTCACACACTTACATAAATGTGTTGAATGTTTTAAGTCAACCATAGGCCATGGTCTTGAATATTTCCTTGGCCAGAAATGTTTCCCAAACCTCCAGCAATATTTCCTAATCAGGCAACTGCATTGTACATCTCTCTATACTGTCTAGACCATGCACAGTAAGTAAGTAAGTAAGTATGGAACAACGGTTTGATTCAACTGAGAAAATCCTATTTGGCAAGTAGGTAGAACCAGAAAGGAAGAAATCACTTACTAAAGAGAGGAAAGCCACAGAGAAGAAGGGCTAACTGAAAGTTGACGAGCAATTGAAGTACCTGTTTTTATACTCATGAACAATAATGTGTACAGAGATATATTAGTATCATGATTAATATGTCATTATGTTCCCTGTGAGGATATTGTGGAGAGACCAACATGCTAGAAATATTCAATACTAAATCAATCTGCCTACCTCCAGGTGTTAGCCACTAACACTTGATTATTTTTAACTTTTTACACTTTCCCCTAGTTTTGATGACCTTATATATTTTATTTTTGCGAAGTTTAGTTTTTTGAAAATATTTTATTAATTTTTTTCGTACAATATATTTTGATCATATTCTTTCCCTTCATCTCAGTCCTCCAAAATCCTCCCTGCCTCGTTACTAATCCAACCTCATGCCCATGCTCTCCCTCTCTATGCCCCTAAAATTTAATTTAGCATGGATGATGCCCTGCCTGATACAGGGGAGCCTCCACCCAGGTGCTTTCTGGGCTCCAAGAGGCTAGGTCAACAAGAAACAATGTTTTCTTTATTTCCTTTTAATTTTTCTTTTAAATATTTACTAGACTACAGAGTATTTATACATGTTCTAAACTAAGTGTATAAACATCATAGCTGGCTATCTTCCTGTGCTGAGATCAGAGGCGCACACTGGTAAGGTTGTGCGCACCTGGCGGTAAGGTCCCCACAGGCCTCTTTGTTCCACAGGACCCTGCACCCCCACCCTGCAAGATTGCCCTTTCCTCTGTGGGGCTTTGAAACCCCAGCACTCTCTCTTCCTGTGCTGAGATCGGAGGCACAGACTGGTAAGGTTATGCACGCCTGGCGGTAAAGTCCCCACGGGGCTCTTTGTTCCACACAACCCTGCACCACCCCTCCCCCTGTGGAAGATAGCCCTTTCCTCTGTGGGGCTTTGGAACCCCAGCACTCTCTCTTCCTATGCTGAGATCGGAAGCTCAGACTGGTAAGGTTGTGCATGCCTAGCAGTAAGGACCCTGCGGGCCTCTTTGTTCCACACGACCCTGCACCACCCCCCTGCAAGTTTGCCCTTTCCTCTGTGGGGCCTTGGAACCACAGCACTCTCTCTTCCTGTGCTGAGATTGGGGGTTCAGAAGAATCGGAAGTCCAGACGCAACTTCCTCTTCCTGCACTGAGATCAGCTATCCATAGGGGTGAGTGTGTACAAGCCTTCCTGGGAGGTCCCCACCTGCTGAGACTCCCCTGACTGAAATCAAAGGAAGAGATGGGTAGGCGTCAATCCAATAATTCCTCCAACAACCTGAAAAGCAACACCAGAAACCAACGAGCACTGAACAGGAAATCCTGAGCAACCTAACCCAGAAAAAGTAGAAGAAATCAACTTTAAACGTAACTTTATGAAAGTGATAGAGACCTTTAAAGAAGAGGTGAAAAACTCCTTTGAAGAAAGGGATGAGAAAACTAACAAAAAGTTAGAAGAAATGAATAAATTCCTCAAAGATACCCTAGAAAACCAAGTAAAAGCAATCAAACAGGTAATGGAAACAGTTCAAGACATAAAAACTGAAATGGACGCAATGAAGAAAACACAAATGGAGGTACCAGGAACGGCAGAGACAAGTATAACAAACAGAATACAAGAGATAGTAGAAAGAATCTCAGATGCTGAAGATACGATAGAGAAAATAAACTCATTGATCAAAGAAAACAACAAATCCAATAAATTCTTAACACAAAACACTCAGGAAATCTGGGACACCATAAAAAGACCAAATCTCAGAATAATAGGGGTAGAAGAAGGAGAAGAAGCACAGCTCAAAGGCCCAGAAAATATATTCAACAAAATTATAGAAGAAAACTTTCCGAACCTAAAGTTGGATATGCCTATGAGGGTACAAGAAGCACACAGAACACCAAATAGATTGGATTAAAAAAGGACATACCCTCACCATATAATAATCAAAACACAAAACATACAGAATAAAGAAAGATTACTAAGACCTGCAAAGGAAAAAGGCTAAGTAACGTATAAAGGTAAACCTATCAGAATTACACTTGACTTATCTATGGAAACCATGAAAGCCAGAGGACCTTTGATAGAAGTGCTGCAGACACTAAGAGACCATGGATGCAAGCCCAGACTACTATATCCAGCAAAGCTTTCATTCACCATCAAAGGAGAAAACAAGGTATTTCAGGATAAAAACAAATTTAAGCAATACATAGCCACGAACCCAGCCTTACAGAAAGTACTAGAAGGAAAACCACATCTAAAGGAAGCAAGCAACACCCATAATAACACAGACATCTAACAGCCCTACACTGTCACAACTCAAAAGAAGGGAAACACACAAACTCTACAACCCTAAAAAAATAACCACAGTTAATAACCTCTGGTCATTCATATCACTTAATATCAATGGACTCAATTCACCTATAAAAAGGCACAGGTTAAGAGAATGGATACAAAAACAGGATCCAACTTTCTATTGTTTACAAGAAACAAACCTCAACCACAAAGACAGACATTATCTCAGAGTAAAGGGTTGGGAAAAGGTTTTTCAATCAAATGACCATTAGAAACAAGCGGGTGTGGCTATACTAATATCAAACAAAATCGACTTCAAACTAAAATCAATCAGAAGAGATGGAGATGGACATTTTATACTCTTAAACGGAATAATCCATCAGGATGAAGTCTCAATCCTGAATATATATGCCCCTAATATAAAAGCATCCACATATGTAAAGGAAACATTACTAGAACTCAAAGCACACATCAAACCCCACACACTAATAGTAGGAGATT
>PVIU01033195.1:0-12672 GCA_004026605.1 Ondatra zibethicus
AGGAATGGTTTTGCTGAGCTGTAGATTGTTCACATCTGATACCTGGATGGTGACTGTTGTTGCTAAAAGTAGCTTCCTGGAATCTAAGAACCTAGAAGTTCAAAGGCACATGAGGGGAACTCTGTGCTCTATGTCAGGAAAGGGGGGCGTTTTCTTAGCTCTGGGGCTTTCAGGAAGCTTGGCTTCTTTGCATCTGATTTGCTTATTTGTAAGACTGAGGTCACAGTTATAGCCACTTTATGTGTCACTGGGTAAATGAGTAAATTTTCTGGTATGGCTAACAGTGGTGTAGTTTTAGTTATAGTTATCTTTTCTTGTCATTATTGTCTTTTCTTATTTTTTATTTTCCTAAAATTCTGTACTTATTTAAAAATCATAAGTTTTGTAATATAGCCAGAAGTAGAATTCTTGATTAACATGAGTGAAGTCTGGGGTTCAATACTAGCACTGCAAAAAGTAGAAAACATAATCTCCCCCAAAAAGGACACCCCCCCCAACAAAAAAATCTGTATGTTTTTCCATGGCTGCAGGCCATATCAGCAATGACCTAAAACTTCTAATTGGCCAGGCAGTGGTACCAGTACTTGGGAGGCAGGAGCAGGCAGATCTCTGTGAGTTCGAGTTTAGTCAGGTCTATAGAGCGAGTTCCAGGACAGCCAGGGCTGTTACACAAAGAAACCCTGTGTGTAGGGGGGACTGGCAACAAACAAACATACAAACAATAAAAGGAGGGAGCCTGAATTGAGAAAATGCCTCCATAAGATCCAGCTATAGGATAGTTCTTAATTAGTGATCAATGGGGAGGGCTGAGTTCCTTGTGGGTGGTGCCATTCTTGGGCTGGTGGTCCTGAGTTCCATAAGAAAGCAGGTTGAGCAAGAAATGGGTAGAAAGCTAGTAAGCAACACTCCTTTACCATCTCTGCATCAGCTCCTGCCTCCAGGTTCCTGACCTTGCTGCTTTTGTTATGTGGAGCTGTGAGTGAAATAAACTCTTCTCCCCAGCTTTTGACCATGGCGTTTCATCATAGCAGTAGTAACCCTGACTAAGGTGGTGATTTTCTCTGCTTTGTCCTTGCGATGTTTTAGTGGGAGGGCAGACAGAGTATTTGGGTCATCAGAGATGCCTTGGGGATTGTTTAATGATGGATAGATAATTTCATCATTTGTAGATTTAAAAACCAAAGTAGCATTAATTAGTATTGGAAATAGCTGAACAGCTTTGTACTGTCTTTGCATCTTCTGTAAACCTTCAAAATAAACGCTGGGATAAAGCTTAGCAATCAAACTGTCTGTAGTAGCATCATGGCTTAATTAGTTCTTGTTGGTTGCAAAGTGAGTAAAGTTTACATTTATTAGCTGTGTAAATAGCCTTGTATTAAATTGTTTATGAATCTTGATTTTATTATTTATAAAGTGATGTGATGATGTCTACCTCAAAGTAGTGTTGGTGTGAGTAGTAGATGAGATGGAAGTGGATCCACAAAGTGCTAATATTGCATAATACTGTTCTAGAGTAGATTGTCTGGATATCGACCTTCAAAGCCAGTATCTATTTTTAAAATATTTAGTTGCTTTTAGTCTTTTTTTTTTTAGGTGGGGGGGGGGGGGAGGGAGAGAGAAAGGGAGGAAGGGAGAGGGAGAGAGGAAGAGAGTCAGAGTGTGAGTGCCTCTGGAGCCCAGAGGAGTCAGATCCCTGGAGCTAGAGTTATAGTTAGCTGTGAGTCACCTGATATGGGAGCTGGGCAAAGAACTCAGGTCCTCTGCAAGAGTAGCAAGTGCTCCTAACTACTGAGTCATCTCTCCAGGCCCTGTTTACAAGGGTTTTTACCCCCATTATGAACAACATGTGATTAATACCAGGCAGTTGGATCTCTATGTGTATATCTTATGTGTTCTTAGGGTACATTTCTGGGAGTAACACTAGGACTAATTTTAGTCCTTTATTATTGTTCCATTATCAGCTTCAGATTGTCTCCAGGTAACTTTACCTTTTCCTACAGCAATGGAAATAGGCAGCAGTGGGAGGGTGAGAAGAATGTAGAATTCCTGCCATCTGGTAAAGCTAAAGAACAAGGGCTTCCTAAGCATTGGTCTGAGGTCCCATAGGTTAATGGCCTAGGACTTAGCCAGTCAGCCTTGTTCCATATTGGCTGGGTATGGTGGATTCTTGGTTTTGCCTTGTAGTTGTAGGAGGTAGGGACTTGGCTGAGTCACACTGAGGTTGTATAGGTACCTGTTCAAGGTATATGAAACCTCACTGTTGACAGACAGAAAGGAAATTCAGAGTTTAAAAAAACCTTGTGCTTATTATTACTGTGTGTGCATGATGTGTGTGGGAGTGTGCATGCTTGGCATACACATGGAGATGCAAGGATTGCTTTCTGGTATTGCTTCTCCCTTCCACCATGGGTGCCGGGTATTGAACTAAGCTTGTACAAGTGCTTTTGCCATCTCACCAGCCAGGAAAGTTTTTTTTTTGTTTGTTTGTTTTGTTTTGTTTTTTGCTTTTGGTTAGGCCCTCTTTCGCTAGGAAATGTAGTCTTTGAGCAGTTGAAGTGAATGGAGTGTGCAGCTAATCCAAGCCCATTTGGAAATGCCTTCCCTTAGGAGTGCTAGTACCTGCAAAGAACCCAGAGATCTTTGAGTCTCTAGACTCTAGAAACCAAGAGCTCTATTTTAAACCCAGTGGAACCTAGTATTAGGTCTCAAAGAAACTCAGGATAAATGTCAACTGAGGTGCCTATTAACCTTTCAAAATAGATGCCTGCTGCCAAGCTCTCAGCATCCCAGGTACCTGTTAACAGAGTTCTGGCTCCTCAGCTCTTCTCACCTCTAGCCCCTACCATAAACCTCTTCGGCCCTGAGTTTCACTTCCCTTCTCCCAGCTTTCTTTCCTATATAACCCAGCCACACTCTTAGCTCTTGGCTCCCTTTCTTGCCCCCCACCCCTCTTCTCAAGACCTTGTCTATTCTGCTGGCCATGTTCATTCTGCTGTCTATGATCAGTCTATCCCCCCTTCTCCCGCTGCCCCCTTTTCTGCTCTGAACCCTTCCAGATGCCTTTGGCTCATTCTCTTATTCTCAGAGATTAAGTTTGTATGCTTATACTTAAGAACCATACCTACTGAAAATAGTCAAGGGAACAAACAGTGCATGGCCTGTCCCTAAAGAAGTTGGGGTGGGAGTGTAGACGGTCAAATTGTGATAATGAACACTGAACTTGAGATCTGAGAATCCCTTGTGAGTTTAGTTTTGGTTGCAATATAAGAGGCTGATTTGCATGTATAAGTAATTGCTTATAAAAATAGTTTAATAATTTACCTTGCAAGTTTTAAAGATGCTCTTTAATTTAAATTAACCTAGAAGCTTGAAAGACGGACGGGGTAATGTTTGCTCTCAAAGGAGAATCACATTATTTTAAAAATACTTCCATTTTCTGTCACAAAGTGCAAAATGGATGATTACTCAGATCACTCCTTTTATTACAATCCAACTTGTTAAAAATTTGTCTGTTGCATAACTGGCTGTTCCCTGTGATAAGAGCACAAACAGGCAGATGTGTCTGCTTTGCCTGTCGTTTGGGTTGGACATGCTACACATATATAGTATACTTGCTGGAGCAATTTTAAAGGAGCAGTGCAGGCTAAACTGGAAAGAATAGAGATATAGCCTCCTTTAGAACCAGTGATACATTAATACAGTATTCAGATACAAGTTTAGAATTGGTCAGAAAAGCTTTGTTCTTGCGTCTATGGAAGGGTGTGTGTAGGTATATAGGTGATTTTTCAGGGGACATATTTTTCCCTCTAAAACTTAATTCTGTAGAGACTTATTTAATCTGAAAAATTGAAGTATATATACTTCAGAATGAAATTTTAATACATATATATATACAGATATAGCACCTAGAACCCTTTAGTTCCTCAGAATACAGGTTGAAAATCCTCATGTTACATATTTACTGCCATTTGTGTGTGTGTCTGTATGCGTGTGTGTCTATGCACACATGCCACATACCAATTTTTCTCTAAGCCATTTTTTTTCCTCTGCTGAGCAGTTAGAACTTTCTGGGGAGCTAGAAGCAAGGACACTTGACCGCTAGCTTGCTCTTGGCTTTTATATGTGCTCATGTGGGAGCTTTGCAGTTTACCCTGCTCTGTAGACACTGAGATGCTAACTTTAGGGTAAATGGCCTGAGTACACTTTGGTGGTATTTTTTGATGTGGAATTTTTCTCATCACTTTTTATTGCATGAAAACTTATCATCCGGGTCTAAACTTTCAGGTTCCTCTGCTTTAACAAGTAATAACACCTCATCTGATAAGCGGGCTGGATTGATGTAGTGAACTGACTGGCTGTTTCAGGGCCATCGGGAGCTTTAGAGGTAGGGTTGATTTCTTAATAGGGAGTCTTTTATGTTAATATCCCATAATGCCAAAGCCTAATGTTAAGAAACGAGAGTGACCCTGCTACTTCTGTGTATACTGCTTCTCTGAGTATAAGAAAACAGAGCCTTGTCTGGGCAGGGCAGTTTGTAGCAGAGACAAACCTGGTTGATAGAAGGCTGGCTAGATTTCTGCTACCACCACCACCTCTCTATTGGACATTCTTGGCAGTGTACAGCCTGCCTGGCTGTAGTTCTGATTCTGCCCTTTACCCTCCTGCCAAATACAATGACTTTGTGTTGCTTTGCATTATGTAGGTGGCATACAGATCTGCTTCCTGTGGGTGCTTAGTAGATGTTTGAATTGATTGTTAATTCAGTTACCCAAATAAGAAAATGGTATTTTGTAAGGTGACAACAGTTTTCATAGTGGCAATGGAATTCCACATCTTAATGTAAGGATGTTACGGTTGATTCATTTATTATTTTAACTGGTACTTCTTAAACACCAGTGTGGGAGGAGGTAGGATGGTAGGCCATAAAGAACATAATTTTGAGCCAAAATAGAGGTTTTAAGTTCATCTTTTCTGTTGACTTATATTTATGATGTTATGAATATTTCTAAACCTTTTTGAACCTCATTTATATGTTTATTCAACAAGTATTTATTGAGCATTGATAACTTACATGCTTGGCCTTTGACTAAATGAAGATACGTAGTTAGAAAGACTGGCAGAAATGAGCCGGGCAGTGGTGGAGCATGCCTTTAATCCCAGCACTTGGAGGCAGAGGTAGGCGGATCTCTGTGAGTTTGATATCAGCCTGGTCTACAAGATCTAGTTCCAGTATAGGCTCCAAAGCTACAGAGAAACCCATCTTGAAAAACCAAAAACCAAAACAAAACAACTTCTCTCCCCCCCCACCCACACACCAAAACAAAATAAAAACAAAGAAAGACTGGCAGATGGCATAAAACAGAAATACAGGAGTCAGAGGTTTAGCTCAGTGGTAGAGGGCGTATCTGTCTAGCAAGTATACCTTCCTGGATTCGATGCCCAGTACTTCACAAGCAAAAGGCAAACAAAACTCTTCCTTAGGGGAATGTCTCAGGTGAGCACACTCAAGTCATTGTCATAAGGAGATGGCAGGTACGAAAAGAGAGGGTGACGGCTATGTACCTATGGAGGCTGGTCTTGCCAGACCTTGGTTTCTTTACTTGAAAAATGGAAATAGCAAGTAGATGAAACAAGATAATTCATATCGAGTGCTGATCTGAAGCATTCAGTGAGCAGACCGTGAGTCTAGTGATTGTAGTCAATACAGAATGTCAGGTAACTAAGGACCTAATGGTGTCTGCAGCGTCTACATACAGAATACTGTGGTGTAAAAGGTGAAGAAGGAGCCATGCAAAGGAGTACCTGCAAGATGATAGGCAGGGGCCAGCACCCAGTGTGTCTGGGTGACTTTCTGCAGCCTTCTGTCTTCATGCATCAGGTCACAGCTTGATCTGAAGACCTAATTTGTGAGCTTTCTCTTCTGGCTGAGCAAAAGACAGGTGGTTTTTTTAATCATGAATTTTTAAAATTTGATGTCTCTGTGTGTCTGCCTACCTCTGTTATTTACACACAGGCAAAGTATACTGGAGTCAACTCTGTGACTATTCCTTCAGACAGGAATTTTTATAGGTGCCTGCAGACATGTAGTACAGGCTTGGAGCTAGGTCTGGTCTCTCTAACTTGTTACTGTGAGACTTGGACTTAGGTGTCATTTAGTCCCATGAAAAGTAGGAATTAGTAACTTGCCCTGTCATTGTTCGAGAGTCAAGTGTGTAGCATTGTATGCCTCAAGGCAGAGCAGGTGCCCAGGTGATGGTAGTGGGGACTCTGGGATGCAAGGGTAGAGAGCTCTGCATCTCACTGGAAGTGTTTCTGAATTTACTGACTGTCTTCTCCCATAATATTGAGGTTAGGAAGCCTAGTCAGTTGGCAGGACTCATTAGAGTCACTCTGGGGTGGATTTTAAAGCCATTCCCAAGCTTAGAGAAACCATGTCACAGTGTTGTACCTTTGTTTGTTTTATTATGAAGCTCTTATCCAGAGTCCATTGTTGACATTAATACTAGTTCACTCTTGTATATTCATGTTTGGGTAAATATATCATAACGCATGCTATATCCACTATCGTAGTTTTGGACAGAGAATTTACATTGCTTTCACAGACTTTTGTGTTCTCCTATTCATCTCTCACCTCTCACGTGTATTTGCTGACCTGGTCTTGATATTCATTATTAGGAAGGTTCATTACTAGGTGTCTCTGAATGTGAGATGTCAACACTTCCACTTTCTAATCTGAGAAAAGCCATCTCCCTTTTGCTTGAGAGTACTGATTTTGCAAGAACTATTACTTAATTTCTCAGATCTACTGAGCACCTACTTAGGGACCAAGCCTAATCTAAGGTTACTGCAAGACATACAAGGCAACAAGACTGCTTGGCATCCTAGCAGCGCATAGCTGGCACAGTGATTGTTCTGCAAGGCCTAGAATTCAGATCCCGTGAACACTGAGAAAACATGCCCAGGGATTCTATAATGTACATAGGACAGCCCTGTGAAAGGAAGCCTCCCATTAGCTTACATGACTATCAGATGTCTCTCCCAACATTCTTGCAAGGAAAGATTCCTGTTTACGATTTTCAGAGTCTAATTCCATTTTATATAAAGCAGTTTTTGTGCCATTTTGATATACTTAAAAAATTCCAGGATGTGACTATATGTGAGTGAATATACTTTATATATTTCATTTTACTTTGCTGTAACTATTAAAAACTGTTGAAATTTTCATAAATAATTATATTTTTGTCACCAAAATGGACACGCCAGGATCTGTCTGCTGTATTACAATTGCACTCATGGTTATTCTACCATTGCTGAAAGTGAGAGACTATAATTTCTTCTGGTGTACTCACGGCAGAGCAGATAGGGTGGAATACATATTCTTATAACTTCTTTTTGTCAAATTCTCCTGTATAGTTAATTCTATTGATTTCTTTGAAAATATATGCATTGCATATAGTGCACAAATTTAATTCTCATTTCAGGGAAGTAAAGGGGAGGGTATTACAAGAATAGAAACAGGAGTTGAGGGAACATTGGGAACCACTGGTCTCCTGTATTGATTGCATTAGTTAGATGTGGCCAAGTGCTAAGAAGTATGTGGGAAGAATTGAAGTCATGACATTTGTGACCTTGGCTCTAAACTTACTTGATTCAAGGGTTGTTTTTAGCTGTGATTTTGCAGGTTTAGAGAAGAGGATGGCCTGAATGGTTGTGAGTTGGCTCCAATGTTTAGTTACAGTACTCCAAGCCAGAAAATCTTAAAACAGGGGCTCTCCTTTTGTGGCATAGGTTACCCTGTGAGCTTCTTTGGAGAGTATTGGAATGCTTGTGTACTGTGTAACAAGTAAAGTTTTCTGTTATTTCTCCACTCACCGTTTTACCTTTTCAAGTCTCTGCAGTTCTGCTTCGGTGATATTCTAGAACCATTTGTAATTGTGGTGTAATTAAAACTTTTGTTTTGTTTGTTTTTCACAGACATCCACCTGCCTCTGCCTCCCAGTGCAGGGATTAAAGGTGTGCTTTGCCACCACCACCGAGTCAAACACCTTTTTTGTGAGGTAAGGGTGGAATCCAGCGCTTTACACATAGTAGGCAAGCTCTCTATGTTGAACTTCATCTCTTGCTCCTTGATGTAGTTGATAATGAGCTAAAATAGTAAGAGTTAGTGAGACTGGAATTTAGAGAATCAAAGAGAAACTTTCTCCACAAGGCTGAAAATAGCTGCAGGTGGTCTTGACACAGGAAAGTATTTAATGCAATGCTGGTGATGCTGTGTTCCGTGGCTGGCTGGGGTTCCTAGGATTGTGTGGAGGAATGGATGAGAAGGGTGAGCCTGGGAGTGAACAAGAGCTGGTGCTTACTGTGACCATCCATGCAATGTTTGCATTCCAAATTTACACTTTCAGTATTTAATAGCTATCTTTTATTTAGTACCTGATGCTTTTATTTAGTTTTCTTTCTACTTGGTCTTTGACAGTAGTAAGATGAGAGGGACTTGGTATTAGAGATGTGAAAATAGGAGTCCTCAGAACTCAAGTGCCATGGACCACACAGCCCAAAAGACGCAGAATAGGCTTTACACCAGGTTTGAGTGACATCAGCTGCCACTTTTAAAGGCTTGCTCCTCTTTCCATCGTTCACCTACCATTTTCTACACAAATCATAAGGTAGACCTTATCCGAGCTAAGACTGGGAAATTTGTTTTTAAAACTTGACAAGTGATTTCTGATTATGTTTTACTGATTGACTAGAAAGTTCCAGCTTTCTATTAATTTAGCTACTAAAAGTAGCATTTGAAAAGCATGGATCCCAAAAACCTAACTCATACTGAGTGTTTAAAAGAGTGGAGGAAGGGAGGGGAGATCTTCCTCTCTCTCAGCTTTGGTACTAGTCAGCTGTGAAATTGTTTATAAACTGAGATGAATAGATAAGTGGCCTTTATGTTTCTGTCTGAGGCTTTGGAAATTCCCCCATTGCGACTTCTTGTAAACTTGGCTGGATAAACTGACAGGGGATTCCAGCCCTTTATGTGTAATTAAAGATAAGGAGTAAATTTCCATATCCCCAGCTATTATCAGTTGTAGCTGCTAATGAAATGGTTAATTCAAGGAGAAATACCTTGATCCTGTATACCAGCCATTCTCAACCTTTGGGTCATGACCTCTTTGGGGGATTGAATGACCCTTTCACAGGGGTTGCCTAAGACCCTTTGCATATCAGATATTTACATTATGATTCATAACAGTAGCAAAATTGCAGTTATGAACTAGCAACAAAATAATTTTATGGCTGGGGGTCACCACAACATGAGGAACTGTATTAAAGGGTCACAGCATTAGGAAGGTTGAGAGCCACTGCAGTTGAGGAACAGTCTCCGTTAGTAGTAATTAAGTGGGGAGAATATTTTATGGTAAGGCTTGTTTTTATATTGTATTTTCTTAGAACCAACCACGTAAGGAACCTACTACCACCTTTTGATGCTTAGGGAAGTTTTGTGTCTGAAGGGGCTGCAACCAGCTGTGTCTCTTGGAAGGACTGTGGAATGTCTCAGGGTTTACCTCTGGAGAGAAAGCTGAGCTGTTCTGCTTTCTGCTGCCCGTGTAATCTGATGACATCATCTTCCTGGCTATACCGACTCCTTAGGCTGCAGCCAGTGATTTCTGTGTGAGGACACATGTCAAGAACTGTCTTCTTAGGCATGGAAGAGGGTGCAGGTGGTATCGAGTACTCCTGGGTAGGCTGTCTCTGTCTGGCACCTCTGCACACCTGGTCTTTCTGCCTTGCTATGTCTCTCTAGGCTTCTGTTCTGATTCTGAGGTCGAGAAAGGTGACAGGAGGGGACTGCATTGGATTTGGCCACAGAGCTGTCATTGCATCTTGTTCCAATTGTGACTCTCATTCTTCATTTTGAAAGCAGACAGGGTTTACTCCCTAGATTTGTGTGAGATGGGAGCAAAAGAATGCTGGCATTTTTTTATGTGCAGACTTGATGCTTCCCTGACCCTAGTATGCTCTGCTCTTTCCCCTCATCTTCCTCTTGTTCCCTCCCTCCCCTTGTCTTTGGTATCTGTATGTGGGAAGAGACTATACATGTGTGGGAGGCAGAAGTGAATACCAGAAGACCAGGCTGTCTTCTCGAGCCACTCTCCACCTTATTTTTTGAGAAACGGTCTCTCACTAAGAAACTGGCTTGACTGGCTGGTCTGTGAGCCCTGGGATCTGCCTGCCTCCATGTTCTGCTTCTGAACTGTAGCCAAGCCTGACTTTGTAATGTTGGTGCTGGGGGTCGTAAGTCAGGTCCTCATACTGTACAGTTTGTTTGTTTGTTTGGAGGCAGGGTCTCACTGTGAAGGCCAGATTAGCTTTGAATTTACGATTCTTCCCCTTCAGTGTGTCAAGTGCGGGGTGATAGTGGTGAGCCACCCTACTGCTCAACTACATCAGCTTGTTTTAGCTGATGTTTTCTTAGGAAGTACTGCATCCACCAGCCCAGGGTACAGAGGAGATAAGAAAAGGACAGGGAAGTCACTGTGTTTTTGAAAAGTTGAACTCCTCCTCTTAGTAAAATAACAAAAATATCAAAAGGTTAGGTTTTAACCATTCTGCTCCTGAGCTGTACCCCTACTCTTATTTTTAGATCACAAACCAATTTGGTCAGAAATGGACACTTCCAGCATTTGCCTGCTGCTTACCCAGGGACAGGTCATTTAAAGTTGGAACCCCTGTTCTTCTCCTGTAACATCAATGCAGTAGCATTTCCTAAGCACTATAACAGGTTGCTGGGGATTGATTTAGTTAATAGATGTGAAGGCACTTCATAGATGTCAAAGGACCACACAAGCTGGAGGAGTAGCTAATATGTTTCAGCTGTCTGAAGTCTAAGCCACTGCTTATGGAGATGTGAAGAAGGCACATTTTTGACTTGGGACCTTATAGTCCAAAGCCCAGGAATCCTCCTTTAGGCTGCTTTCCTTCCTGCAGCAGTCCTGTGCTGGTTTCTGGAACATAGCCCGAAACAAGCTATACTTATTAAGAGCTTTGGCACTCCATAAGGTGGGATTACTGGCAGCAGAAGATGAAATGATAAAGGAGTGCCTCATTGTATTCAGATGTGTGAGTCATATACGTTTATGAGTTACTTTTAAAAATTGGAATCATAATAGAAGTGGGCATAGGTTCAACTTAAATTATTTTCCTTGGCTTTAGAAGTTTTCAGGTTAAAAGTCACTGGATATGTTTAACTTTCTTTTTCTTCTCCTTCCTCCTCCTCCCACTCCCTCCTCCCCTCCTCCTCCTCTTCCTCCTCCTCCTCCTCTTTTTTTTTTTTTTGGTTTTTTGAGACAGGGTTTTTCTGTGTAACATTCCTAGAACTCAAAGAGATCTGCCTCCCAAGTGCTGGCATTAAAAACTTCTGCCACCACCACCTGGCATATTTAACTGTTTTAAAGCATAGTATTAATAAAAAGCTTTTGTAACTAAAACTGTGTAAGGCACCTTAATTTGAAGCCGTGTCTCCTGAATTTCCTTATGAGCTGGAAATTAGAGATAGTTTTGAATCGGATAGATGTGTTCTGCTCTGGTAGTCCTCACAAGTGAGAACGTATCATAATGTGCTCCTGCTGACCTTGAGGGGAGCTTCACAGTTGTTTATTCTGTCCACAAGTTTCACAGTGGGGCAAACTGAGGGTTAGGGGACTTTTCTGACCTACCCAGAGCCAGAATAGACAGGTGTAGACAATATTAGAACTCCTTGGGCATATGCTCCTTGCCCAGGGGACAGGCCCAGTAAGATTCAGTACTGGAGAAGAAGGTCCCACACTATCACTATTCCACCTAAATTATACTTTAAGTCTGGTTTAGTCATTTTCTTTCTTTTTTTAATATTCTTTTATTTTTCATTCAAAAAATTTACACTTCCCTTCTCCCAGTCCCCTCCTGCTTCCCCACTAACCCTCTTCCTTCCCCCTGCTTCCTTAAGAGGGGGTAGGGTACCCTGCCCTGTGGGAAGCCCAAGGCCCTCCCCCATCCATCCCGGCCTAGGAAGGTGTGTATCCATATAGACTAGATTCCCAAAAAACTAATACATGCAGAAGAGATAGGTCCCAGTGACATTATCATTGGCTTCTTAGTCACCCCCATTGACAGCCACATTTAGAGATTCCGGTTTGATCGTATGCTCATTCAGTCCTGGTCCAGCTGGATTTGGTGAGCTCCCATTAGATCAGGCACACTGTCTCAGTTGGTGGACCAGCCTCTCCCAGTCCTGACTTCCTTGCTCAACTTCTCCCACCTTCTGCTCTTCGACTGGACCTTGGGAGCTCAGTCCATTGCTCTGATGTGAATGTGGGTCTCTGTCTCTATCTCCATCCATCGGACGAAATTTCTATGGTGATGATCAAGATATTCATCAATGTGACTATGGGACAAGGCTAGATCAGGCACCTTCTCCTCTGCTGCCCAAGTACCTAGCTTGGGACATCCCCGTGGACACCTGTGATCCCCTCTAGAGCCAAGACTCTTGCCAATCCTAAAATGATTCCCTTAATGTAGATATCTTATTCCCTTCTCCAATATCTACCCTTCCTCCATCTCCACCCTCCCACTCCCCCAAGCTCTCCCCAGTCCATCCCTTCTCCCTCCCTCTCTCCCTTTCACCCACCCCCACCCCTACCT
>PVIU01033196.1:0-12675 GCA_004026605.1 Ondatra zibethicus
GAGCTGGGCTGAGCTGGGGTGAGCTGAGCTGAGCTGGGGTGAGCTGAGCTGGGGTGAGCTGAGCTGGGCTGGGCTGGGGTGAGCTGGGCTGGGCTGGGCTGGGCTGAGCTGGGCTGAGCTGAGCTGGGATAAGCTAGCCTGAAACGAGCTGAGCAGAGCTGGACAAAGCTAGACTGGGCTGAACTGGTCTGGCTGGGCTGAGATAAATGAGCTAGAAAGAGCGGAGCAGGGCTGGGCTAGAATAAACTAAGCTGGGATGATCCAGGCTGGAATAGGCTAGCTGAGCTAGAATGAGCTGGGTTGGGGTGAGCTGAGCTGGAATAAACTTAACTAGGCTGGAATGGATTGAGCTGAGATAGGCTAAAGTTGGTTGGGCTAGGCTGGAATGGCTAGCTGAGCTGGTCTGGGCCAGGATGAGCTGAGCTAGGCTAGGCTAGGCTAGCTAGGCTGGGTATAGCTAAACTAGTCTAGACTGGACTGGGCTGATCAAGGCTGAGCTTACCTAGGCTGGGCTGACCTAGACAGGGTTGCACAGAGCTAGGTTAGACTGGATTGTCTGAGCTGGGCTGAGCTAGGTTAGGTGTGCTGTCTGAGCTGGCCTAAAATGGGCTGAGTTGCGATCAACTGAACTAGGCCAGGATGGACTTACTGAACTGGGCTGAGCTGGACTGAGCTGGGCTGAGCTGGGCTGAACTGAGTTAGGCTAGAATAGATTGAATGATCTTGCTGGGTTGGGCTGAGCTGAGCTGGGCTGATTTGGTCTTGTTGGGTTGAGCTTGCTAAATTAGGTTTATCTGGGTCAGTTGGCCTTGCTGAGTTGAGCTGGTCTAGATGATCTATCTGCGCAGGCCAGAATGGGCAAAGTTAGGGTGGGATCAGGCTAAACTGTGCTTGGCTGGTTAAGATAGGCCAATATAAATTAGGCTGGCTGAGCTGGGCTGGGTTGAGCTGAGATGGACTGGGTTGGGTTGAGCTGGGCTGGGTTGGATTTGGTTGGTCTGGGCTAAGCTGGGTTGAACTGAGCTAGGCTGGGTTGCACTGGGCTTGGCTATGAGCTAGACTGGGATGAGTTAGCCTTGCTGGACTTGTTCACAGTTCTAGTCTGAACTTTGCTGGGTTGTTAAGCTCAGTACTGAGGTAACTGAAAAACTTTGGACTAAATGTAGACCAACCCTTGTTTCATGAGTCCAGCTTGTTGCCTCTGTTTGTTTTGTATGAATGGGGACCATGCAACTCAGTGTCCATCTCTCATGCCCTCTTCTCCTTCCCCTATTGCCTGGTGGAAATAGTGCCTACACTGCATCTGGTCTTGAGGGTCTACTGTTTGGTAGATGGATGGGTGGGGTTGGTGGAGTGGTGGGTTTTAGGTCTGAAGCCCTGACAAGGCAAGTGTAGGGTGAAAACACAAACAAAATGGCCTTCTCCTCCCCAGTGAACTTTCAAGTTAGGTCTTCCCTGACCACTCCTATCCTGTACTGACTGAGCTGCAATCTTAGGTTGTCCATCGCTGCCCAGGCCTATCAGTTATGATCATTCAAATCCTGGGACTGAGAGCATGGCTGTGACCACTGCCCAAACAGGAGTGAGGCTCAGAAACCTGGATTGCTCAGTAGCGTAGTCATGTTTATAAAGACACTTTTAGTATATACAAAGTCCTGCTCAAGGCATTTGGCCAGGTCCTTACAAAAGACTGCCTGAAGGTCATGTTCAAAATCTCTGCACCCAGATCAGTACCAACTGCAGGCACATGACACAGCAGCTATGTGATACTGGGCTAGAAGAGAAAAGTGGCCAGGAGGTGGTGGCGCACACCTTTAATCCCAGAACACCTTTAATCGGGAGGCAGAGACAGAGGATCTCTGTGAGTCTGAGGCCAGCCTGGTCTACAAGAGCTAGTTCCAGGACAGGCTCCAAAGCTACAGATTAAATCCTATCTCAAAAAAATATAGATAGATAGATAGATAGATAGATAGATAGATAGATAGATAGATAGATAGATAGATAGATAGGAATAGAAAGGAATAAATAAATAAATAAATAAATAAATAAATAAATAAATAAATAAATAAATAAATAAATAAATAAATAAATAAATAAATAAATAAGAAAAGAAAGGCATGGTCCTTTCCTCAGAAACTCTCGAGATAGGCAGACGAAGACTACTATCTCACTCATGCTGTATGTTCCAGAGCCCCAGAGATCTCCCACCATCTACCCACTGAGCCTCCCACGATCTCTATCAAAGGACCCAGTGATAGTCGGCTGCCTGATTCAGGATTATTTCCCATCTGGAAGTATGGACGTGACCTGGAGTAAGAGTGGAGACGATATGACAACCATAAACTTCCCACCTGTCCTGGTCTCCGAGGGCCGGTACACCATGAGCAGCAAGTTGACCCTGCCAGCTGCCCAGTGCCCAGATGATGAATTTGTGACATGCTCCGTGAAACACGTCTCTGACCCTGCCAAAGATGTCCAAGTGCCCTGCACAACAGATGGTGAGGAAGTCATCTGGGGTGGGATAAGTCCTACCCTAACCTGGTATCTGGACCCATGTGCCCCATCAGGGAACCTTGGAAGCCTCCAGAGCCTTTCTGGCCAGTCCATGGAGGGAGCATGGATAGGCCAGGAGGAGCTGAGGTCCAAGATATCCAAAGAAGGGGACAGGGAAGGAGAAAGGAGGAATATGCTGATTTGCTAGGACTTCTCTGTTACAGATACAGTCGAATGTCCAGAATGCACCGAACCCCGCCTGACACTGCACCGGCCAGCTCTCGAGGACCTGCTCATGGGTTCAGATGCCAGCCTCACGTGTACAGTGAGGGGCCTGAAAAAGGATGAGAAACCCATTTTCACCTGGCAGCCCAGCACTGGGAAGGACGCAGTGATAAAGGAACCCGTGCTGGACTCCTGCGGCTGCTACAGTGTGTCCAGCGTCCTGCCTGGCTGTGCTGAGCGCTGGAACAATGGGGAGACCTTCACGTGCACAGTTAAACTCCCCGGCAAGCCTGAAGTCCTAACTGCCACAATTGCCAAAGTCACAGGTGGGCCCAGATGCACCCTGGGACGTCATATGACATTCCAGGCTTACATGCTGCCTCCTCCCTCTAACACATATGCTCACCTGCTCCCACCCTTATGTCACAAGGGAAACTGAGGCTATCTGAGGGACTTCCCAGAATAGAAGGACAGGGAATCATAGATCTCCTTCTCTGAGTCATAATCTCTTCTCTCTACCTTCCAGTGAACATCTTCCCACCCCAGGTCCACCTGCTGCCGCCGCCGTCGGAGGAGCTGGCCCTGAATGAGCTGGTGTCCCTGACATGCCTGGTGCGAGGATTCAACCCTGAAGATGTGCTGGTGCGTTGGCTGCATGGAAACCAGGAGCTGTCTCGTGAAAACTACCTGGTGTGGGAACCCAAGAAGGAACGAGGCGAGGGCCCCACCACCCATGCAGTGACAAGTGTGCTGCGTGTGCCAGCTGAAGCATGGAAACAGGGTGACAGCTACTCCTGCATGGTTGGCCACGAGGCTTTGCCCATGGGCTTCACCCAGAAGACCATCGACCGTCACTCGGGTAAACCCACCCAAGTCAATGTGACTGTGATCACATCAGAGGCAGATGGCGTCTGCTACTGAGCCACCCTGCCCGCCCCTATTCCTTAAATAAACTCTGTGCTCATCCAAAGTATTCCTGCACTTCCATCCAGTGCCTGTCCATCAGACCATCCTCAGATGATAGAACACTGGGAGGGGTCAGGGCCCAGGGAGGGAGGACCACCCACCACCTGAGCCTCTGAGGCCTCAGAGCTTCGAAGACTCTTCACACCTAGAATATATGTGTATGCATGTACATGTATCAGTGAGTACTTATGGATGTGTGTCCACATGCCTTTGTGTGTGTACTGGCTTGTGACAAGTGAATTCATGTGTGCCTATGAGTATATAATAGGTACATATATGGGTATGAGTGCATATGTGTACGCCTATAAGTGTGAGTATATCTGTGTCCTGGTGAGCATGTGTGTACCTATGTATACCTATGAGTATGTATGTGTCTGTCTGTGTATGTTCATGTTGGTGGAAATGCATGTGTGTGCTTGTGAGTGTGTGTACCTGCCATGTAAGTGTGCAGTAAGTGGGAGGGGAGGATAAGCTGGAGATGAAATCCAAGATGAACAGAGTAAGCCAAGACAGGAAACGCTCAGGGGAGAGTCCCAAGGGCAGTAGTTTGCTACAGAAATACTCTGAATGATGGGTGGTGTGGCTGTGTATTGAACTGCAGCTTCTGACTCTAGCAAAAAAGGGGTAGAAGGGGCAAAAGAGTAGCAAGATCAAGGCTGGTACCATCTGGTGGCCACAGCAGGAAAGGTGAAGGGATGAGAGGGTGAATAATTCAAGGGGTTCTTGAAAAGGAAGATGCTACCCACCCTCAGTGGAACAGCCCTGAATGCAGCCATGCACAGCCATGCAGGGTGATCACTGACTCATGGGAAAGAGCTATGATACGGTACAGACAGCCCCCAGCAGCACTCTACTCTGTGTGCATGCACACGGGCATACATGTGCACACACACTTACATTTGCACACACACAGAGAGACCTGAACCCTGCAGGAGAAGGAAGTTCATACCCCACACCCAGCTTATGGAAAGCAAGGGGAGTCCCCTCCCAATCTCTCAATAGAATTCCTAGGCCCAACCCTGAGAAGCTACACACAACTCATGGACAAGGCCATAGGACCCTCCTAGTTGGCCTCTGCACCCTGCCTGCCCTTTCTAACTCAAATATCCCTTCCCACCCCGAGCCCAAATATAACAAACCACAAACAGGGTACTGCAAATCTGGGAAGGAGCAGGATCACACCATAGAGACCTCTCCCACACGGACCTCAGCCTTCTACACGGACACCCCCAGCACACAAAGTTCTACAACCAGGTATACCTGGCACCAGGATGCCCACAAGAGGGCAGTGGGGCCCCTGCACCTGTGTCACAGGCCTTCAGAACCTCTCCAGGGAGCCAGTTTCTAACAACTTCCCTCTGCTCTCAGAGCTACAGGGTAGTAAAGGCCCATACACACCCTGAACACTCTCCCCCTTGAAAGTCCAGTTCCCTGAGAACAGCAAGAGCAGCAGACCAACTTGGGAAACCTGGCCCAGAAACCACCTATGGTCAACCACCCACGGAGTCCAAGGCCTGGCCCATAACAGGGAATTCTAGTAAGAAAGAGCCAATAGGTGAAGGGCTGAACCCACAGAGGGAGAGCAGCCAGAGAAGCACAAGCACCACAATGAACAGAGGGTCAGGAGAGAGGATGGGCGGGTGGGTGAGTAGGTGGGTGGGTGGATGGATATACAGATGAATGGATGGAATGATGGATGGACCGATGGATGGGTAGAGTGACAGGGAGATGAGATTGTCTATATCAGCATATGACAAACAGTTCCCACTTCCACTTAACATGGAAACTGTATGCACAGGGACCCTGAGGAGAGCAGGGTTGTCTAAGATGGACGCCTTTATCCATCTATTGACAACTCCCCTCCCCCGCTTCAAGTCACAATTCTTAATATTGCAACAGAGTCCTCTGGTCACATGTCCAGCCTTTGGTATGCCAACCTCATGACCAGAAATTGTGTTGGGTGGTATCTTTTTAAGGGTGTCTGGTTTTATCCAACTTCAGTACCCAGGCCAACATCAGCCTAAGAACTGGGGCTTAGTGAGAGGTCATTAAGTATCTAGAACTAAGACCCAAGTGGCCTTGGGTTCAAGCTCTTGCTGGAGTCACAAAGACAGCAATAACCCTCTTGCCATGCCAGTTCTCTAATTAAGGTCCCCTGAGAGAGGACCTGAGAGAGATGTCTTGGGGGCATCTCAAGAGCTGCAAGGATTCCAGCCCCTTACCTAAGACCCTGCCTCCTCATCCTCCCTGAGCAAACCTCTGCCCAGAGATAAGGAACTTTCACCACCATATCCCCAAAGCAAAAGGCATAGAAAGGGAAGCCTTAGGCCTGGACCCCCATCCTCATGGGCTTGGGTCTATAAGGTCATCTATGTCTTACAGAACATCAAGAGCCACTTCCCTGTGTGATACTGGACCAGTCCCAGGACATCCTGGAGGAAGAGACGCCCGGCGCCAGTCTATGGCCCACCACTGTGACCTTCCTCACCCTCTTCCTACTGAGCCTGTTCTACAGCACAGCACTCACAGTCACAACTGTGCGAGGCCCATTTGGCAGCAAAGAAGTCCCCCAGTACTGATCAGAAGCCAGCCACAGGTGGCAGTCATGGAGATGGTGGGTTGCGGGGGGTCTGGGGTGCATTCAGGATATGCCTGTCCTCTCCACATGTGGCCTTGCAACCCTTCACAGACTTTAAGGGAATGGGAGTAAAGGATGACAGCCCTTTACTTCCCAGTCTTCCACAAGCCAGGGCTGAGACAGAGACAAAAGTGAAGACATAGCCCAACTCCAGAATGACATAGCCCGACTCCAGGATGACATAGCCCAATTCCACGATGACGTATCCCAACTCCAGGATGACATAGCCCAACTCCGGGATGACATAGCCCAACTCCAGGATGACGTAGCCTGACTCCAGGATGACATAGCCCAACTCCAGGATGACGTAGCCCGACTCCGGGATGACACAGCCCAAATCTAGTATCTCCTCTGGATGATCACTCTTGTCTTTGCAGGGACGAAGCATGGAGAAGGTCAGAGCTAAGATCTGTGTGACAATTGCCCACCCCCCACTCACATACTTTCCTGAGCAATAAACTGATGCAAAAAGTACAATTTCTTATTCTCAAAGACAAAAATTAACAAAGAATGGCAGAGGATCAGGGAAAATACGGTGATACCAGACTAGAGTGTGCTTACATCATAGAATGTGGGAGTATTGGGCATGGTAGACCCAGGGTGCCCATAGTCTAGTATCTGAGACATAACATGGACTTATGTGTGACTGAATCCAAGTGCTTAACACCGGCTTCATCAAGGGGTGGTGTGTGTAGCCTCTTCAGACATGATACCAGGTCATGAAGTTTCGTCTCTGGGCCTGATTTCTAAACATTTGGTCAGGGTACTTTTCACCAAGGGTGGACAATGGACACCAAACCCTGGTCCTGGTTGCAGACCCTGATCACTGAGCACTGATTTTGGAAACTGAACCCTGATCCTGATCAAGATCTCCAGCCATAAACATGAGGCCCTGTCTCTGACCACTAATTCCATGACCAGATCACTCATTCTAATCACTGAGCCCTGGTCCTGATCCCTGATCCCTGGTCCAGATCACCTAGCCAAGTAGAGATCACTGAATCCTGGTCCAGATCACTGAATCCTGCTCCTAATCACTGGGTCTGGTCCTCATTACTGAATCCCAGTCTTAACTACTGATCACTAGTATTGATCATTAATATCTAATCTGATCCTATGACTGGCCCATGGTACTGGTCACTGGGTCCTATGCTGATCATTGATTCCTAATCCATATCAATAAGACCCTGTTCCTAAACACTGTTCATGGGTCTCTATTACCAGATCCAGTCCTGATCACTGGATCTAAGTCCTGGTAACTGATTCCTGGTCCTCATCACTGAACCCTAGTCCTCATCACCCAGCCCTGGTACTCATCTCGCAGCCCTGGTCCTCATCACTGACTACTGGCTGTTATCACTCAATACTAGTACTCATCACTCAGTCTTGGTCCTTATCGCTCAGCCCTCATCACGGACAATTGTTCATTATCACTCAGTCCTGGTACTCATCTCTCAGTCCTGGTCCTCATCACTGACTACCGGTCATTATCACTCAGGACTGGTTCTTGTCACTCAGCCCTGGTCCTCATCACGGACAATTGGTCATTATCACACAGCCATGGTTCTCATCACTGAACCGTGGTCCTCACCACAGAACCATGGTTATCATTGTAGATTTGTGGTTATCATCACTGAACTCTGGTCTAGAGCAGAATGCTTGGGTTCTGACCACCAGAGTGAAGATAAGAAGAAAACTGGGCCCCAGTTCTGATTACTGGTTTCTGGATCTGTTCCTAGGTCATGGTCCTGGCCCTGGGAATTTGACACTAGTCCACATCAATAAACTCTAGTGCTGTGCAATGGGCCTAGGTTCTGATAACTGAAGCCTGGTACTGATCAATGGGCCCCCACGTAGGCAGTGGGCCCTGTACATGACACTGACTTCTAAGTCTGAACTCTAGCTCCAATTCCTGCTTACAAACACTGGTCCTGCACCCCGGTCCTCATCTCACATGCGTTTGTCTGAGACCCAAGGCCACAGTGGCATTTTACAAAAAGTCCCTTTTCCATACTGAGCCCCATTCTCATTAAGAAGATACCTGCAGGGTCAGAGGGAAGATTGCAGAGCCCTCAACACCGTCCACTCACTGGGCAGCACTGAGACAGTGACCCCTTTGCTCATCTGTCTTTCCCAGTCTCAGAAGGACGGAATGGAAACAAAGCAAGCCCAGGACACATGAGCTGGAACCTCTGGTCTGGGGTCTCCAGATCTGGGGTCAGCACTGTGGAGGAGGTTGCAGTACAGTGGGGGCAGGGCAGGGATGGGCATGTTTGTAACACTTGTTTTTCTTTCTTCTGAAGTCTCTGTTGTGGATCACCTGCTGAAACACTCAAAATAACTCAGAGAACTGAGGGTGGCTGAGTCATCATGAGCCCAGCTCAGCCCAGGTGCCCCAAACCAGAACTACTGTTCTGAGAATCATACTCCACACTAGACCTGGCCAGGTGGCCCTGGGGCCTGGGGCCTGGACGAGGGGTTGGAGCCACAGGAGCCCTGCCAGGGACTGAGGAGGCCCCAGCCCCCAGCACTCAAGGCCAGGCAGGGCCATCCACAGTCAGGCCTTAGCGAGGCCATGTCCTGCCAGGATGAGAACGAGTCCAATTAAGATCAACTATGGTCTGCCCAGGGTCACACAGAGTCAAGCAGTGTCAGCCAAGGTCGACCAAGACCAGCCCGAGGTCAGCCAGAATCAGCCCAGGGTCACACAGGCTATTCTGTTGGACAACTAGGGTAGTCAGGTGAGCAGGGCCTGGTGAGGCAGAATGGAGAGTGTGCATCCACCAGGCAGGCAGGTCCCTCACTGCACTGTGCTCCCTGAGTGTTTCCAGACTGCAGTTGGTTATAGACGATGGGCACAGAGCCCCGGACTCGTGATAGATGTGCAGAAGGCTGCGAAGGACAAGAAATTGGCTGCCAGACTAGATAACAAGCTCTGCCAGGAGTCCGCCAGACCCCGGTGCAGACCCTTTTTAGGATCAAGCTATAGGAGCAAAGCTGAACTGAGCCTCAGGGCTGAGGCAGAACAGAAGCAATCTGCAGGACCCTGGAGGCCATGCGGGCAATGGGCAGGATGGAGTCCAGACAGAATAACGAGGAGACAGTGAGATGTAATACAGTGAACCATGTCAACAGTGGGAACTGAGCCAGACGAAAGCCTCTGGGAAACTCTGGGCTTCTCTGTCTCTGGGTCTCTTAATGTATACACCAGGTGATCAGGTGACAGCTTAGTGGGGCCATTGCCACCATAGTGTTAGGTGTCCTCCTATGAGGTTCAGGTGAGGGGTGCGGCACCTTTACTTAGAGGCTGTGTATGGTAAGTTCTCAGCCTGGATTTCCTGACATGATTTTAATGATCTCATGTGTCCCACAATCTCAACTCTCTTTGATAAATTTATAGGGTGACACGTTATTTAGGGATGAACTACGTGCCAATCTGTGCCTCATGGAAGGTGTTGTCAGGTGCTGCTATTACATATCCACCAAGGTGTGTTGTCATCCTCTGTCATCAAAATGTGGGCAAAGGCCATCTGTAAAGTGAAATTCCTCAGGGAAAGGGACAGTCTGAGAAGGCCACAATTTCACACACAGTGGAGAGAGTGGAAGGAGGGTATGGCATGACATTGACACAAAGACAATGGAAGAGACACAGAAGGGGGCACAGAGACATAGAGAGAGTGAGACAGTACAGAGACACAGAGACCGAGAAAGGGACACAGAGATACAGAGATAATGAGACAGAGCAGAGACACACATGGAGATGAGAAACAAAGGAAAGAAGAGATGCAGAGACTGGGGGAAAGAGACAGGGACAAGGAGAGACAGAGAGACAGGTGCAGAAGAGAGAGACAGACATAAGAAGGAAGAGACAAGAAGAGACAGACAGACACAGACAGAGAAACAACAATGGCGTCCAGCCAGCACTCAGATGAAGGCCCTGACACACACTCTCAGGCAGAGCCATGCATGAGCAGTCCTCAGACTCAGACCCACAGCACTCACACCCAGTCCATGCAGACACAGAAACAGCACCTGCCTGCCTGTTCCAAACCTCAAGTCCGTCTACCCACTCCCTCTCCTCCAGGCCTACAGTGGCACACTGAGGGACGCTCAGCCTGGACGCTTCTCCGGGGGCTTAGTAAACAGCCTGAGCATCCGAGGTCACAGTCACTGCCACTTGCTGACCCTGGACTCCATGTCATGCATCAGAGGGGATCGACTGAGAGCAGGGAACACAGTCTGTGGTCAGGGTGGTCTAAGGGATGGGCTTTGTCCAGATGAAGCCCAGACACAAGGAGACAGACGGTGGTGGGACAATGCAGCTGGGTCTGAGAGATTCATGGCCAGTCCTGGTCAGAGCACAAGGAAATGGTGGCCGAGAGACATCACACCTGCTGGGCCTGGCCTGTCTTCTCTACCCGAGGTCACAGGTACCTTCCCAGTGCTCTACTTTGCTCCTTGTAACAAGCTCTGCAGGAACAAATAAAAGAACCTCAAAGAAACAGAACCAGTCAGGAAAGAAGAATGAAGTGATAGGATTCAGTCAGGGCCTGAGATCCCACACAAGGAACAGCTCTCCCAGTCAGTGAGCAGGGTGTAGCCTTAGTACACAGGGAGGAAAATGAACCACAGGGGTCCTTGGGCTCCTTTTACCCTGGTCCAGGAGCACCAGGCTTTCAGGGGCATAGGACAGGTTAAGGTAGTGAGACAGAGGTATGAGAAAGCTTTAGAACAACATGGTGTAAGACTCTTTTCAGCCTTGGTATTCTGCAGCTGCCTCATGGAGAAGACGCTGAGAGTTCAGGCAAGGAAAATGGTCATCAGGGCTGAGGAGTGGCAGGTGGTAGGGTCTGAGGAGATGGAGGGGCTTTGTCCAAATTTGTCATGGACACAGATCTAAGAACCAGGCCTGGCTCCCACCTGCCCTCAGTCTGTGTCTCACGTGTATGTGTGTGTGTGTGTCTGTGTGTCTGTGTGTGTGTGTGTGTGTGTGTGTGTGTGTCCGTGTGTGTGTGTATGTGTGTGTGTGTGTGTGTGTCCGTGTGTGTGTGTCTGTGTGTGTGTTCCCACAACTCATCCCACAGTTCTCTCACACTGGAAACCCATATGACAGGGCTATGGGGTGGGGGCCCAGGATCAGAGTCTGGAACACTTGGTGTCATATCCTGTGCAGTACAGAGAGTACTCTGTGTGCAGGTGGGGACAAACTCTGCAGTGTTCCTCACGATGGGACAGGCTGAGACTGTGCTGACATACTTTCTCCATTCACAGATAACCCATACCTGACTCTACGTGAGACGACTGATGTGTCCCAGGTCTATAAGAGCTGACATAGGCGCTCCAGTACTATGCAATCTAGTCAGCAGGAAAGAGGTCCTAGCCAGGCAAGATGGATTTTTCTAACCTCTGCATCCAAAATAAGTAGATCTTCAGTAATAACCAATTATCTAGTTATGATGGACAAGCCAGAACAAAGGCAATAGACTGCTTCATTGTGGGCTCCTCAGTGGTCTCCTTAAGCAATAACATGTAGGCTTTAAAGTTTCATTTAATAACCCAGGTCTTTCATTTTTTTTCTTTTTAGAGACAGGTTCCCCTGTGTAGACCTGGCTGTCCCAGAACTCCCTATTTAGATCAGGAAGGCTTCAATTCTATGGAGATTCTCCCACCTCTGCCCCCTGGGTTCAAGAACTAAATGCAGGTACCATAACACCCACCCTAACCCATTTCTTCTGAGAGCTACATTCTTTCCCCAGCATGTACATTATTAAAATTCCCTTATAAATGTTAGTTAGCATACAAAATAGTGAATTCCCCTTGGCTTCCTTTTGTATCCCTATTTTTGGCCAACCCAACCTTGACCCTCTGCTCTCCAATTCCCCATGTTCTACATAAACTTTAAACTGAAAATCCAGGGTGATCTACTATCCCCTCAAATTAATCTTTTGTTTGTTTGTTTGTTGAAGGTTTGTAGGTTGAATGCAGCCTTCACTCTGGTTGAAACTCCTGACACCCAGCACTTCCCCATCCCCACCCCTCCTCACGCTTGATTTAACCCATGTCCCCTCATGTGTTTTATCTTTCTCTTCAGCCTGAAGATTTACATCAGGAATCCTCTGTAGAGCTGGCTAGTATAACAAACACATTTAATCTGTTTTTATTGTGGAAAGTTTTAACTTCTCTTTGAATTTAATAGTTTTTCTGGGTATAATACTCTGGGTTTAGAGTTGTGCTCTTTCAGAATCTGGAATATGTCTTTCCAGGCATCTGGCCTTGAAAGTGTCCTTTGAGGGACTGGAGGGATGACTCAGTAGTTGAGAGCACCCGTTGCTCTTGCAGAGGACTTGGACTTG